>BLBF01000045.1:3795093-3812552 GCA_015471245.1 Laticauda colubrina | reverse complement strand
TTTTCTTTTCTTTTCTTTTCTTTTCTTTTCTTTTCTTTTCTTTTCTTCCTTCCATCCTTTCCCTCCCTCCCTTTCTCTCTCTCTCTTTCTTCTCCTTTTTCTTTCTCACATATATTGCAATAACAGCAGAAAGAAGAGAGAGAAGACATTGAAGTAGGGAATGATGTAGAGGCTAGGTCTAGAAAAAGAAACAAGGATGTTCTAATACTCTTCCTTTCTATGTTTCTGCAACAGCTGCTTCTTTGTGATCTAAGACGACTTTAAAAACAACTAAAATAAGGAAACTCCAAGCAAATTCTCTAATGCAATCCTCTTCTGGAAAAAAAAAAAAGAGTTTAATGCATGAGAATGCAAGCCAGCAGTTCTTTCATCTGTATTTATTTTTGCCTTTCCAGGTGCCTTCCTCATCCCTTACAGCCTCTTCCTCATCATCGCAGGAATGCCTTTGTTCTATATGGAACTTGCTTTAGGCCAGTATAATAGAGAAGGGGCTGCTACTGTATGGAAAATCTGCCCATTGTTCAAAGGTAAATCTAAAATCTTCAACCTGTTTGGGGTATTGAAGATGTTTCAGCTATCAGTCAGTGGTTTGGTGTCTGAGTTAAAAGAGATCTGAGCCTTTATGTATGTACCAATAGAACAGAATATCTGTAGCTTGGGGTTGAACTGTGGGGTGCTTGTTGCTATCTTGAACTTGGTGATTTTCTTGCAAACATTTCATGACCCAACTAAGGAACTTCATCAGTGCTAGAAGGAAGTGGTGTTGGAGGAGGAGGAAGAAGAGGAGGAGGAGGAGGATGACTCTGGGTCCTTGGTGTTCTCTGAGTTTGGTTGTAAAGTACCATGAAGCTGTACATAAGTTTAAGTGCTATGGCTATTGCAACTTAGAGTGCCAGATTCTTAATTCTTCCAGGTGAACCAACACTATACAATAGAGATCCTGTTCCTTACACTGAACCACAATAACCCTGTGTCATATTTGTGCCTAGGGCCAAAGAGCAATGATATTTCTTTAATCTCATGAATAAGATGATTCCCAGCGAAGTTCGGTGACCAAGTTCCTGTATAATCTTTTTCCTTTGTCTTCAGGCGTGGGCTATGCTGTGATCCTCATAGCACTCTACGTTGGCTTCTACTACAATGTTATCATTGCCTGGTCTCTCTATTACCTGTTTGCCTCCTTCTCCATGGGGGAGCTTCCCTGGGTTCATTGCAATAATCACTGGAACACCCCCAACTGCACTGACCCCAAAGCCAATAATTCTGTATTCTTCAACGTTAGCTCCAAGCTCAAGAATACCCCCGCTGCTGAATTTTATGAGTAAGTCTGAAGCTCTTCAGGGTTTACTATATCTATCATTCCTGGATCTATTTCAGCATTTTCCATTTTTTGGGGTGGGGGTGTATGGATAGCCCTCAATTTACAACAGCTCATTTACTGACAGTTCCAAGGTACAACAGCACCAAGAAAAAAGTGATGTTTGACCATTTCTTCACACTTACGATGGTTGCATGCTCATGTCACCAAAAATTCAGATGCTTGGCACCTGACTCATATTTATGACTGTTGCAGTGTCCCATCATGAGTTTCCCTTTTGAGACCTTCTGACAAGCAAAGTCAAGAGGGAAGCCAAATTCACTGAACATCTGTGTCGACTTAACAACTTGAAGTCCACACTTCAAGATTGAGAAACATTCTGTAGGATTACCTGTCAACTCATAAAATATTTCTTATGGTCTTTTTAGAGTTGCCAATAGAAAGGGAGAGGAAAAAGTGGCAGCTTGGAAATCAAAAGTGCATTCCATAAATAGTTTTTCAAAGCTTGGAAATCAAAAGTGCATTCCATAAATAGTTTTTCAAAGATAGTAACTAGTTGACTGAAGTTTCTGCCACACAAAATTCTAACTGGAGAGCATGATTGATGACTCTTGGCTATGGATGTGTCCCGTTGGAGGATATGAATTAGGATACACCATGTGGTTGGGGGAAAACCAGCATCAAGGGTGACAATGAATTATGTGTCTCAGAGTCGACTACACCCAGACAGTGCCCAGACATGTTAACTCCCAATAAATCCTTTTGAAGTTTTGGAAGTTGGCTCGACACTCATGATTTAATTGCGGTAACCACCAGAATCCTGACATTACCTACTGAATTACAGAAATAGTTAGGGAGAGATTTGTGCATCTCATCTCTCTAATCCTTGCAGTTTCCCATGCTTCCATTAAATCCCCAAAGGGAGACATCATAACAAAATGTTCCCAGATAGATTTTGAAAGTCAGTGTTGAATAACAAAAAGCAACTCCCTAAGTAACATCTCCCATTACCTCTAGCTATAAAGTCACTTTGGATATTCCACCAAGAAAGAGCAAATCAACAAGCTAGAAAGTATTTCATGGTGGGAGGAAGAAAATGTCTGAGAAACTTCAAAAGCAAATGTATTTATATCTACAGATACATTTATATATTTCTTGAGTCTTATGTCATTTCTGGCTTGTTTGCTTTGTTTGGTTTCAGGTTTTCTTTTTTTTCTTCATGATGATGCTTTGTTTGTTTGCCATGCTTTGCAGATCCCTTTTTGAAATAAAAAAATTAGATGAGAGAGAGAGGGAGAAGAAGAGAGAGGGAGAGAGAGAGAGAGAGACCATTGAGAGTGGAAGAGAGATTACAAGGAGAGAAAGAGACAGACAGAGACGGAGGGAGAAAGCTGTCTAAAAATAACAGAATGAGAAGAAATGACATATCAGAGAATAAAAGTGGGTGCACCTATATAGCTTGGCATTCAACCTGTGGTGGTGCTCCATAGATAGCTTCATGCCTTCTAGAAAGGTTATCCAAAACTGTCTTAAGATGCGGACGTTCCTTGGAAATATTTTCACCTTGAGGTCCAACTTTGCTAAATGGATGCCTGAGATCTGTAGACCCCTGTCCTCTCTGTTTTGGAGCTGAGTGTCTAAGTTTATTATTTCTGGCTCCATCCCAAAAACCATGATAGGAAAAACAAAGAGCCCAACCCATGAAGGTACGTCATGTTCTTTTAAATTCTGCTTCCTGTTTAGGCTTCGCTTCTGAAAGAATATGCTTTCAGTATTGGTCACAGAGAGAAATAGAGCCCACCATGGAGAGACAACAAGACACCCATCCTTGTTGCTTATCCTTGCTTGATAAGCAAGACTTATCAAATCTTGCTTATCTAAGTCTGTGAACATCATTACGATGCATTCTTGAAAGAACCCTGTTGTGTCTCTAGAAATGGTGGAGGATTTTGTCTACTTTTAAGATATATTCGTAAGCAATGCCACCCAGCAAAGATTTTTTGAGATACAGAGACCAGTTGCTCAAGATCCCTGTGTAGGATTTAAGTCACAGTGTACTGGCCAAGAATAACATCTTCTCAATGCCAAATTTCTGTGGAGGTTCTCAATCATCCAGATCACAGTTGTCCCAAAGACACTTTTCCAAAAGGCAACTGGACTTTCTTGTTTTTTTTCTCTTGAAAACATTTCACTTCTCATCCAAGACGCTTCTTCAATGAAGAAGAACTGAAGAAGCGTCTTGGATAAGAAGAAAAAAATGTTTTCAAGGAAAAAACCCAAAAGAGTTCTTATTTTTTTTCCTTGAAAATGTTTCACTTCTCATCCAAGAAGGTTCTTCTTCAGTGAAGAACTGACAAAGCTTCTTGGATGAGAAGCTAAATGTTTTCAAGGAAAAAAAAGCAAGAAAGAAAAATGGCTTTGAGACTTCTAAATGTAAGTTCACAATCATAAGTCATACTTAACCTCCTTAACTGAAGAGAATCCCCGTAGTAGAAGATATCTATGCAGAAGATTTGACTTCTTTTGCCTTAAAAGTTCTGCATTAAGCAAATATCCTGGGTATTTACTTGTGCTTCAGAACTTTACAAATTGTACAGACATCTTAGTCAGTGATGGAATTCAAATAATTTAACAACCGGTTCTCTTCCCTAATGAGTTCTTCTAACAACCAGTTCAGCAAGCTGCTCAGAAAGTTAACTGGTTCTTCTGAACTGGTGTGAACTGGCTGAATTACAACACTGATCTTAGTGGAAAAGAAAACAATTCATTGAATTTAATACCGATGATGATCTTTGTAGCATCCAGATCATTGTAGGGACTATCCTAAACTTCTTGGAACTATTTCTGGGGGAAATTCCTCCTCTTTGGAAACTTTGTCAATGAAATGGCATGTCACTTCCTGCTCTTTTATTTTCCCTTTCTCTCAAAAAGGGAAGCCCTGATTCTGAACATGATTTTGCTCATCCCAGTTTGAAGTAGGTGGTACTTTCGCTGCAGGATAGGGACGTACAACCACATTCTCCACTCTATGAGATGATCTAATTCTTCTATTTCTCTCTTTGGATAGGCGGCGAGTTTTGCAAATTAGCCGTGGGATTCATGAAATCGGCCAGCCTCGGTGGCAACTGGTGCTGTGTCTCTTAGTGGTAGTGATCATCCTGTTTTTCAGCCTGTGGAAAGGGGTGAAGACCTCTGGAAAGGTAGGAGAATGTTTGTTTGTTTTTTAACTTAAAACTTTAATGTATTGTTTTGATTCCATTTGGATATCCAGAAGCAGCATGGAATTATCATAATATACAATACCAATGATATATATTTTCCTAATAGGATTACCAGATCAAGGTGGTCAAAAGTCCAGATGACCACTCAATGGTGGAAGTCCCAAAGATGCTTTTTCCAAAAGGCAACTGGACTTCCTTGTTTTTTTAATCTTTGAAATGTTTTGCTTCTCATCCAAAAGGGTTCTTTATTTCTAACTGTTCTTCAAAGAAAAAAAAAAAACCAAGAAAGTCCAGTTGCTTTTGGAAAAAGCACTTTTTCAACAGCCATGACCCAAATGGTTGAAAATCTCCCTAGATATCAATGCTGGTAGAACATTCTTAACCGGTATTAAGTGAATATCATGACTTTTATATCCCAGATATGCTAACTCTACACCAGATATGATTTATTCAAGGGGTGCAAATGGTGTGCTATCTTGGATATAATGCAGGATAAATTATGGAAGATAAAGTTTCAAAGCTTCAAAGTTTTTTTGAAGCCATGGTGATTCTCATATCAACCATACTAGACAAGGAAAAACAAATAATCTGGTTCAAGCGATAACAGCTTTCTGTGTTCCTAACAGAGACTTGCATTTTTAATCAACATTTACTGTTGATGGATGGATCCTATTGTTTTAATGTGTTGACCTTACAGGTTGTATGGATAACTGCAACATTGCCTTATGTTGTGCTGTCTGTGCTGTTAATCCATGGGCTAACGTTGCCTGGTGCATATGAGGGAATCAAGGCTTATCTCAACATTGATTTTGGACGATTGAGAGAAGCTCAAGTAAGTCTTCTCCCCTCCTACTTTCTGCTCTCTCAGTTGTTAAATTCCCATTCCAGATATGATTGTAGTTATGATTCTCATGAAGAAATGTTCTTCTTTGAACATTTGGTTTCCTCATGAGATTCATAGCTATAATTGTCTTATTATTATCAAATATCATATTAAAAACCCAGCTTGATTTAAAGATGTCTTATTTATGTTTCTTGATTTGAATATCCCAACAAAGTATTTCAGAAGTAACTAGGACAGTCTGCATTAAAATATGAACCTCTCCAATTCTAGTTTGGATAATAATCTCTCAGATAACCTTATGGTCTAGTCTAATGAAGAGGAGGACTGGGGATGAAATTAGAAAGGGTCTTCCAGGATTTGAGGAAGGGGTTCAACTATTCTCCAAAGCACCTAAGGACAAGAAGTAATTGGTGGAAGCCAGTGGTAGGTTTCAATTTTTTTTTTACTACCGGTTTTGTGGGCATGGCTTGGTAGGCATGGCAGGGGAAGGAAACTATAAAATCTCCATGCAGATATTTGCCAGTTCTCCAAACTACTCAAAATTTTCACTACTGGTTCTCTAGAACTGGTCAGAACCTGCTGAATACCCACCTCTGGTAGAAGCTTATCAAAGACAGATTCAACATAGAACTAAGGAGAAATTTGCTGATGCAGGGAAGGATTAAATCAATGGAATGGCTTCCAGAAATTGTGGGAGTTGCATCACTGGAAGTTTTCAAGAAGAGACTGGGCAGCCATTTGTCCAGAATGGTAGAGGGTCTCCTAGTTGAACAAAGGGTTGGACTAGAAGACCTCCAGCCCTGTTATTCTATGTCTTCAGTTGCTTAAAGTTATTAAGAGAATGATGATACATAATATCTTGAATGGACAAAAGCTCATTCTGTGGTTGAAGCAAAGGGGCCAAATGATGAAACACACACCCCACTATTGTGTTGCAAACTCTGGCTTTTAAGTTCTTGTGTGCAATGTTGTAACTCAAGTATGAAAGAGGGAGCTTGTGTGTGTTGTGACATTGCATTCCACATCTTGTCATTCTGGCATCCTTGTGGCGAGGAATGGTCATTTATGCTTGAAGGTATATGAATGAAGCAATTGATGGTGGATTCTGTAAGAGTGGGGGTTGTATTTTCAGGGAACCTCCAGCAGGGAAGCAACATGAGCAGAGCAGGAGTCTGATGTCTGAAATTGAATGTCATCTTCACAAGAAGGAGAAGCAGTTGCTTCTCAAATCAAGTCTTCTCTGCCAGGAAGAGTGAGTGGCTTATGTGCCATTGTTCCCCAGAAGGAGCTTCCTGCAAACATCTTGGTGTCTGTGGATGTTCTCCAATTGTTTTCTTTTCCTTCGTCTATAAATCTATAATTTATTATGCGCAGGCAAGCATCATACGCCATCCCTGTGCCAGAGTAACGTTCATAGCAAGGCGACACTGGAGCTTAGAGGGGAGACCGACTGGCTGGCTGTCACTCCTTGTAAAAACATTTCGTTAAGTAAAAATAGTTTGGGACAGTCACCCTGGGCAGGATGGGTCCCTGGTGAAGTCAATAAATAGCATTAGTGCAGAGTAAACAGTTGAGGAGGGAATGTTTTGGTGTAAATTATCAGCAGAGAAGATTTCTTCACAGGGTTAATGTAAAGATTTAGGCTGCGGAGGATAAAGATGAAACAATACTGTGATATTTTTCCCACTGACAATGGATGAACCATGATGTATCAATGGCATAAGAACGAGACTTCTCCGGAAGAAGGGATAAATCCAGTATTTCTCAATATTTATTTATGCCTTTGTTGGACTTTGTGGCCTGTCATTCTTCAAGAGTTTGAGGCAATTTCCATGAAGATCTTGATGTTGAGCTGGGAGAAAATGGCCTAAAGTCAACCATTCAGGTTTACTCCAAAGCTTCGTCATAGTTTTTGAAATTTCTGAACCAGGTAGTCCTTAACTGATGACCACAATTGGGAGTAGAATTTCTATTGCTAAGCAAGACAGTGTTAAATGACTCACACTTGATTTTACAACCTTGCTGCTTACAGGCAAATTACTGCGTTTGTTAAGTGAATCATACAGTTGTTAAGCGAACCTGGCTCCCTCCCACCCATTGATTTTGCTTGTTGGAAGTTGGCCGGGAAAGTTGTCAATCATGTGACTCTGGAACACTAGCAAACATTTGAATTTTGATCACATGACCATGGGAATGCTATGATGGTCCTAAATGCAAGGACCAGTCATGAATCAACTTTTTTCAGTGACGTTGTGACTTTGAGCAGTTGCCAAACGAATGGTTGTATTCAACCTATATTCTTGCCTCATTTTTCTTGTGCCTTAACAAACGCAAAAACCAACAAGTGCTTAAAAATGCATTCAACAATTAATTCTCTTTATGTAGGTATGGATTGATGCTGCCACGCAGATATTTTACTCTCTAGGAGCTGGGTTTGGTGTCTTAATTGCCTTTGCAAGCTACAATGAATTCCACAACAATTGTTACCGGTAAGTTGTGCTGGTTTAATTATGTGCATATCTTTAATCTTTCTATTGGCCTTTTTTTGAAAAAAAAATATTTTCATATAAGGAGACATTACCTAGAAAATAAGAGTGCACCAAAGGGAAACCAGGCTATCAGAGAACACGATGGCTGGACACCATCAAAGCTGACATCAGACAGAGCTGTAGTCACCAACCAGTGGACTGGGGACAATTGGTGTCTGTGAGAAAATTTTGGTGGTCCACAGAGAAATGTCCCCTCCAAAGCAATTGTGCGGAAACACAAGGCTGTGCCGTCCACATGGCCTGTGGAAACACAAGGCTTGCGTCACTTGCATTGCGAACAACACGAGGTAGTGAGGGGAGGGGGGGAAGGGTAGAGGGGGGAAATTGCCCCACTCTCACCACATGCCTGGCCTGGCCACTGAGCTGTTTATTTCTTCTTCTGCTTTTGGCTGCATGCAAGGAAAGCAGCAAAAGTCTTTCTTTCTCTCCACCAGAAATGAGTCTTTGGGACCCTGCAAGGCATCCTGCTCCAAAAGGCTGTACCAGCACAACAAGTCTTACAAAGACTCATTTCTGGTGGAGTTTGGGAGAGAGAAAGAAAGACTTCTGCTGCTTCTGCTGCTTTCCTTGCATGAAGCCAAAAGTCTCTCTCTCTCTCTCTCTCCTCCTGAGAACGGAGCTGGAGGTGGTATCCTGCAATCACAAATAAAGAATGAACGATCGGTAAGAAAGCAGGATGGGAAATTTTCCTGCAGACTTTTTTGGGGATTTTCCCAGGGTCTCTGATCCACGGGATTTAAAATTACAAGTTTGGTGGTCCATGAGGTCCAAAAGGTTGGTGACCCCTGTTCTAGAGCATAGAACAACTCTAGGAAGTCATGCAAAATCAGAAGATGTGGAGAGAGAGCTGGCCAACAAAAACACCAAGCGTTGGACACAACCAAATGGAGTTCAGTTCATCATCATCATCACTCACCAATTCTGATCTAAAGAAGCCTCATGGGAGAATCTCTCTCACAATCCCATACCATGGGATTTCATTGAAATAAAAGAAGACCACAAAAGGATAGAAAGGGTACTAACCAACAGATGGAAACTAATCAAGGAGACATCCCAGCTAGAAATACGGAGAAATTTCCTGACAGTGAGAATAATTAACCAGTGGAACGACTTGCCTTCAGAAATTGTGGGTACTCCATCATTGGAGGCTTTTAACATCCATTTGTCTGAAATAGTGTATAGTTTCCTGCTTCAGCAGAGAGTTAGACTAGAAGACCTCCAAGGTCCCTTCCAACTCTGTTATTCTGTTCTCTGATTGATTAGACACATCCCCTTTCCCCTACCCCATAACTATGAGATTTGAAGAACATTGTTCCACCAAAACCTCAAACCCCAAAGATCTGCCCAAGGTGAAGGATCATAAGCCATTTCTTTTCCATCACATTAGAAGAAAACATGGGTGGGGGGGAAAAGCTAGATATTTGTGGTGGGTGGATATGCAAACCCAAATGTCATTCAAACTAAGTGTTTTCATCATTGGGTTTATTTGGCGGTGAGATCAGCTCCTGCACCTGTTATGCAGAACTGGATGCATGTTTTTGTTTTAGCATCCTGATAGTTAACTTTCAATTACAATTTGGTTGGGTCACTTGAGATGTGCATCATGCAACAGTCGTGACATCTCTAATCACACACGCCTATCCTAATGACAGGCCATCTGCCTTTGGAATCAGATTGCCATTAATTGTAGCCAATCACTAGGATGCAGGCCTTTGAAGAAAAGGAGAGAGAAATGAAACATTTCCGGCGTAATTGCTTTTATCCCTGTAATTGGAGTAAATTTACCATGCAACGTTTGAAAATGCACACGAAAAATGAAAAGGCAATTTCATCCAAAATCTGTTGAAGGAAGTATGAGATTCTCTTCATAAAATAGAATGGAATGGAATGGAATGGAATGGAATAGAATAGAACAGAATAGAATAGAATAGGAATAGAATAGCATAGGAATAGAAATAGGATGGAATAGGAATGGAATGGGAAGGACATTCTGGGAAGGACACCAAACTCAGAGAGGAAAGACAGACTAGAGATATTTCCACGCTTTGTTTCCAGCACTGGCCCATATGCATGTGCATCCTTTTAACCAGTTCTCCCAGATGCACCCCATAAAGGGGATCAAGGCCCTTTCCTCCCCCACAGACCACACCTTTCCTGTCTCTCCCTTATCCTCTCCTCCCTGCGTGCCCTAGGTTGGAGAGGGGATGGGTCTTCCTCTGACTGCCCTTCTCCAGCCTCCTCCACAACCTCCACACTTCCACTCCCTGTCAGCTGTTTCTCCTCTCCCTCCAACAGTCAGACAGGGAGGGGCATGACAGTCACTGAACCCTTTTTCCCCCTTTAAAAATATTGAAAATGCCTTTTCTTTACTATCCTCTTTCTCTCTCTCAATTTTTCATTCTCCTAGGGATGCACTAATGACAAGTACAATCAACTGTGTCACCAGCTTCATCTCTGGCTTTGCAATTTTTTCTATCTTGGGCTACATGGCTCACATATACAAAGTCAGCATTAAAGATGTGGCTACAGAAGGTAAGGACGATACAACCCCATCTGTTCCATGAATGGTTTCCCATTAAAAAAAAAACACCTGAATTATCCATTGGCTCATCTATTATCCTCTTTGTGCTAAAAGATAAGTGCCTGGTTAAACAAACTAGACGTGTCCGAAAATACAGTAGAGATACCTGTCCTCTGAATTAAATTTCTGAGAATCTTGCTTGTGGGTCTTACTCTATAGGAGCGTGCATAAGCGCACCAATTGTGCCTACCGTCCCTGTCCTATTGTTTCTTTTTGTTTTTCTTATAAGTATCTATCTCATATAGTCAAAACTATATTTATTCTTATACCTGTATCTTGTAAACGATGGACAAATCAGATAAAATGTAAAATGTAAATGTAAATTTATTTTATTTCTTTCCTTTCCAAAATAAGCAAAAAATAAAAAAAATAAAATCTTATAGGATGAATTCGGACATAGTGACACTTATTGACCAGTCACAAGTATTACAACAACAAAAGCTATTCTGCATCTTCAGTCTGACCAAGGCAAGGAGAAGGGATGGAGTGGAACGGATACGCGCATTTATGTTGATTAAAGTGTATACACACCTTAAGTTTAGAAAATGCATGTTTTAATATCGTAAGTTTAAAAAAAAACCAGGAAACCCAAATGTTCTTGTTTCTTAGGAGCTGGGCTGGTTTTCATCCTTTATCCAGAAGCTATTTCAACCCTCAATGGATCGACGTTTTGGGCAATTGTGTTTTTTATTATGCTCCTTAGCCTGGGCATAGACAGTTCTGTAAGTATTCTGTAAGAACCGTGGTGGTGCAGTAGTTAGAATGCAGTATTGCAGGCTAGCTGACTGATGATCGCCAGCAGTTCGATCCTGACCGGCTCAAGGCTGACTCAGCCTTCCACCCTTCTGAGATTGGTAAAACAAGGACACCGATGGTTGGGGGAAATATGCTGATTCTGTAGACTGCTTAGAGAGGGCTGTAAAGCATTGTGAAGCGTTATACAAGTCTAAGTGCTATTCCTTGCTCTTTCCTTTTTCCTTTTGGTAACATTTCAGGACTGAACTATTTTAATTCTAGAATTAAATTTAACTATATCATCTTCATTTAATGACCCCATAATCCCTTGCAGGGTGGAGTCTAGGCTAGCAGAGTGTTTTAATTGCCGGATGTTCTTCCCATTGCCAATGCGGAGTTTTGAGTATGCGGCCAGAGAGAGAAATATCTGCATCTATCTAGGATCGAACTCACAGGCTCCTGGTTGTGAGGCAAGAGCTCCACCTCCAGCCCAACATACCACTCAGTTTTAATTCTAGAATGATACTGCATATATCTAAAGAGACAGGGGACAGAAAGTCAGCAGAATATAGCTAAGATGGTATGTTTTTTGTGTGTGGATGCATACTTCATATATTAAAAAAAACAACAACAACTGTTCAGCCTGCCATCTTTATTGTTTTAACCAACCCTAAAGATTCCCCTGTAGAGACATTTTTCGTACTCTGACTAACCAGCATTAGAACTGTATGACACAGGTGATGAATGTTTGTTTCTTCCAACCTGCCCATTCTTAGGCTGCCAACTTTTGATGACATGTCCATCTTCCCTTTCTCCCCAACTTAGATGGGTGGCATGGAAGCGGTCATTACAGGTTTGGCAGATGATTTCCAGATCCTGAAGAGAAACAGAAAGCTGTTCACACTTGCTGTCTGTATTAGCACTTTCCTCCTTTCTCTCTTGTGCGTATCCAATGTAAGTACTCTCTCTGGAAAGCAGGCCTTTGCCAGTAAAATAAAATGAAATGAAATGTAGATGAGGGTTTGTTAGTATCAATCGAAGAGGATATTTGTAGCTCAGGGTTGAACTCTGGGGTCCTTGGTGCTCTGTGATGATAAATATTGTTTTCTTGCAGATGTTTCATTATCTAAGTAAGTAACATCATGTGTGGTATTCCTCCCTTCCTCCTTGCTTATTCCTTTGTTTTCTTCCTTTCCTCCCTCCTTCCTTCCTCTTCCTTCCTTCCTTCCTTCTTTTTCAAAAGACAGCTGGACTTTCTTTGTTCTTCCTTGAAGATGTTTCTGAAGAACTGAAGAAGCTTCTTGGATGAGAAGCAAAAGGTCTTTAAGGAAATACAAAGGAAGTCCAGTTGCCCTTTGAAAATAAAAGCACCTTTGGGATAACCATGACTGAGAATCTCCATAGATTCTCCATTTGGTTTTAAAAATAAGACCTGGTTGTGCATCAAAGGGTGAAAAAGATTGATAGGGACGATGTTATATTCCATCAGTGCTTACTGATATTCATTCACATTTTGCTAGTGTTGTAATAGGCATTTATACATTTCAGGAACCGGGCAAAATAATTTCTAACTAGCCCAAGCTTGGAGCATTCCATTCAAATTATGGTTTATTTATTTTACAAGTTGTTTCCTTCTCATAGGGGGGAATCTACATACTGACTCTGCTGGATAATTATGCTGCTGGGACCTCCATCTTGTTTGCTGTTTTGGTGGAAGCCATTGGCGTTTCCTGGTTTTATGGTGAGTGGTGAGAAGAGCAAGTTCAGTTCTTTTATTTGATGACAGCCAACAGACAGCGAGTCTGTCCCAAAGCTGGGTTTAAACTGTTCCCCGGGTCTTCATGAATCCTGCAAAGAAAACTGACCCAAGACTCACTCAGGAGGAAGATGTATCTGCGGCATAGTTGGTGATCCATCCAAGGTCACATGGATGGATGGATTTGTGGGGTCCTTGGTGCTCTCTGATCATCAGTGCAAGAAGGGAGCAGAGTTTGTGGAGAGGAAGAGGAGGAGGAGGACAACTGTGGAGTCCTTGCTTTCTGACTGGGTTGTTTTTTTGCAGACATGTCATTATCCAACTAGGGAACATCATCAGTGCTAGAAGGAAGCAGAGTTTGTGGAGAGGAGGAGGAAGAGGGGGAGGAGGAGGAAGAGGAGGAGGAGGAGAACGATGGAGTTCTTGCTCTCTGAACTGGGTTGTTCTCTTGCAGATGTTTCATTACGCAAAATATCAGTGCTCTTAACCTTAGCACTGATGATGTTATCTAGTTTGGGTAATGAAACCGCTGCAAGAAAACAATCCAGCTCAGAGAGGGCCAAGGACCCATCCTTTCAACCCTGAGGTACAAATATTCTCATAACTTCAAATAGTCAAACAAACAGTCATAAGTCTACCTGCCTTCCTGTCTGTAGGAACCATCAGGAGGAGTTCGTCTTCATAGCATGGTCTTCTTGATTTTAGTTCTTGGGAGGAATGAGGATAATCTTTTGCCTTCTGAAAGTCTTCTATATGTCAACAGGCCCTGGACCAAAATGTAGACCCATTGGCATAAAAGAGGCATGGGGAAATTCATCCACACACAGAGGCAGGCTTGACTTTCCCGATGTGTATATAGCCATAACTCAGGCCACCCGAGGCCTTCTGCAAATTGAAATAAGCGCACTAGATTGTAGTGGCCGTATTCATTATTACTGCGAGTTACAGGGTTTACGAATTGCCTCAAGGCAAACCTTGAGAAGGGGAAATGG
Source organism: Laticauda colubrina (assembly GCA_015471245.1). Lineage (NCBI taxonomy): Eukaryota > Metazoa > Chordata > Lepidosauria > Squamata > Elapidae > Laticauda > Laticauda colubrina. The sequence continues at coordinate 3,798,556 of BLBF01000045.1, read as the reverse complement.
CTTCTTAATCACTCCTGTTCCTACCAGGTTGCGAAGGACGAAAATCTGTTACTGGCAAACCTCGGAGACTGGGAGACTGAGTTTTCATGAGACCTTCAATTATGCTGTTCCCATCTTGTTGGATAAATGGCTGTAATTGCAGGGCATCTGAGACTCGGCTAGGAAAGGTAGCTTCAGTTCTCTCCCTCCATCAGATGCTCGGTTGACAGCTTGTTTGGATCTCCAGATTCTACGCTGAATCCTTCTTCCTCTATTGTCACAGGGAGAACTTCTGAGAAGTTTAAATCCGCTGGCTCTGCTCTGACCTGTTTAGCCCTATCCTGGCATAGACATTTAGGAAAGAAAGACCCTCGACTCCATATGGTCGAAGTGATAGGTTCTTTTACTCAAGATAAGTGGTTGCAGTGAATATGCGTAGACTGGGTGAAACCATGCTCAATAGCAGTAACTATTGGGGGATCTTGGAGTCTTAGTGGATAACCAGTTAAATATGAGTGAACATTGTGCAGTTGCAATCAAAAAAAATCCAGTCCCAAGTAGCATTAAGGGAAGTATTAATAACACTCTATAAAGCCTTAGTAAGACCACACCAACAGTACTGCATCCAGTTTTGATCACCACACTATAAAAAAGATGTTGAGACTCTAGAAAAAGTACAGAGAAGAGCAACCAGGGTGATGAGGGGACTGGAGACTAAAACATATGATGATGAACGGTTACAGGAACTGGGCCTGGCTAGTCTAGGGAAGAGAAGGACCAGGGGAGTCAGGATAGCAGCCTTCCAATATTTGAGGGGCTGCCACAGAGAGGAAAGGGGTCAAGCTATTTTCTAAAGCACCTGGAGGCCAGACAAGGAATTATGGATGGAAACTGATCAAGGAGAGGTTTAACCTGGAAATAAGGAGAAACTTTCTGACAGTGACAACAATCAACCAATGGAACAGAAGTTGCCTTTGGAAGTTGCCTTGGGAGCTTCATCACTTGAGATTTTCAAAAAGAGATTGGATTGCCATTTGTCAGACAGGGTGTAGGGTCTCCAGCTTGGGCAGGGGGTAGGACTAGATGACCGACAAGGTCCCTTCCAACTCTGATTATCTGTTATTTGTTACCTAAGTAAAGCTATATCTAAGCATTCCCATGAAAAGGTAACACTTTTCCCCTTCTCCCTGGCCCTCCCCTCCTCTACCAGTTCATCAGCATTCCTTTTTGATGGACTCCTTTGAGTTTGGTACCTCTCAATGTTGTGTCGCATTCTGTTCCCAGGCCATGTGTCCTTGGTGGCTGGCTCATTCTGATTTGACACCTCTGGTTCTTGTCCACTTGTCCCTCTCCCTCCATTTGTCTTTCCATTATCATGCCCGACTTTTACTTCCTCAAATTCCTTCCTTCCTCCCTTAAGTTTTATGGCAGGATGCCAGCCAAGTGAAGAAGCTGAAGATGGCAGGCCAGACATGGCCATTCAGTGCTACCCAGAACCTCAGGTGTAGGAAGCATAGATGGGGTTCATAAGCCTGCAGTTGTTGGGTGGGGGGCAACTTGGCTTGGGATGTTCTAAAAATATCTGAAAATGTTGGTTTTTTTTATTTTTCTTCAACCCTTTGTGGTCAATTTTTAGGTGTGGACAGATTCAGTGAAGACATTCAGCGAATGTTGGGTTTTAAGCCGGGCATCTACTGGCGATTGTGTTGGAAATTTGTGAGCCCTGGTTTTTTACTGGTATGACACTTTATTGTTCCTTAGAAATGTTTCATTGCTTTATTTATCTTCTTCCTTCTATCTGCAACGCTTTCAGTTAGGTTGGGTTTCTTTTCCCATGAATAGGCAGGACAACTAGAGGACATCAAAAATATGCCAAATTGGAGGAACAGAAATCACCCACTAACATTGTTTTAATGCCTGCATTGTATAGCCTCTAATATACAGCTCTTGCAAAGAAAGTCTTATGATAGACTGCAATTTTGTACAATATTATCATGATTAATGTAGGTTATTTTTCATTAGGAAACTACACTGAAATATTCAGATAAAGCAATCAAATCTTGGTTTGAAAAAGTAAAATGAAATCCATTCAGATTTTTCTCTCATCCCAAGAGAGAAGCAATGAAGGATATTTAGATGGATGGCACTATGGAAATCCATAGAAACGTAGAATTTAGTCGGGAATCTGAAATCCCAAACATCTCCATTTTAATACCTATTTATAGTTCTCAAAATCTTGCTAATCCCCAGACATTTGTAGTCTTCAGTTCCAATAGACCATCAGCTTCCATGACCATTTCTGAAGATTGAAATTTAGATGCTTGGAGCCCAGTAGGATTCCCAACAGGAATATTTTGATAGCCTTTATGAGTTTTAAATTTTACAAACATCCTGATCAGTGCATATTGAAAGAGGTTGTGCACAAAACATATGCTGATTTCATCAGTAGATATGGGATTATTCCCAGCCAACTATCTCTTTCCATACCGTAGGATGCTGTATCATTATATTTTTTTTTAGCAAAAGTGAATTCATGAATATTCCCAATGAATAGGAGTATTGGAAACAGATGGGATCAGGTTTTCATCCTCAGCTTTGTTTCATGATGCTCTCAAGTCAAAATTGAAGAATTCAGCTAAGGTCCTTTTTATATTAATGTAACCTTAATCCATTGTCTTTCTGGAACAATTCACTGTAAAGTGAAAATTTGGAGTTTTTTTAAAAAAATTCCATTCAAATGGAGCTTAGAAAACAACAGAGCATTGCTGGAGCCACAAGAAACAACTGTTTCTTCCACAGTTAACATCTTTAACTTGATGTTTGAGTGATGGGTCAAATAACTAACATTATGGGCAGATCAAAAGGCTTTGGGCCTTTTTGTACAACGTAATTGCACTTGGCACTCAATATTAAATGTGAAGGGCTGGTCTCCTGTCCAGCAGTGCGACTTGTTTTGATTTTAAATAGATGCAAAAGCTTTGATAAAGCAGAGAAGCTGAGTGGGCTTGAAGGATCTACTAAGAATTGTGAAAGGATAAAAGCTGCTAAAGACCAAGATTCTAAAATGAAGGGAAGGAACTTGCATTGGAATATCTCACTCACTCACTCGTTTATTTATTTAAGGATTAAAAATATATGCCCTTCTGAAATGTAACTGATTAGCCATTGCTAGCTCTGTCTGTCTGTCTGTCTGTCTGTCTGTCTGTCTGTCTGTCTGTCTGTCTGTCTGTCTGTCAGTCTGTCTGTCTGTCTGTCTGTCTATCTATCTATCTTTCCTCCTCCTCCTCCTCCTCCTCCTCCTCCTCCTCCTCCTCCTCCTCCTCCTCCTCCTCCTCCTCCTTCTTGTTCATCTGTCTATCTCCCTATCTATTTTTCTCCTCCTACTTCATCTATCTATCATCTATATCTATTTATCTGTCTGTCTATCTATCTGTCTGTCTATCTATCTATCTATCTATCTATCTATCTATCTATCTATCTATCT
>BLBF01000045.1:3751547-3764756 GCA_015471245.1 Laticauda colubrina | reverse complement strand
AGATAGATAGATAGATAGATAGATAGATAGATAGATAGATAGATAGATAGATAGATAGATAGATAGATAGATAACAATAACTCTTCCACCTCTCTGGCAACAACAATCAAATGAGCTACATGATGGGCTCCAACCTGCTCTAGGTTCCCCAGACCTGTTGGCAGAACCAGATCTTCAGGGCCTTGCGAAAGGGTGTGAAAATGGAGGCCAGTTTAATCTCTGTAGGGATGATGTTCCCAAGGAAGGGCGCCACCCTGGAGAAGGCCCTTCTTTTGGGTTCCGCCAGTTGAATCCCATACTCATCCCATTACATCAAAGATGTTACTGAACTACAGAAAAGCAAAGGGGGAATTTGATGGAGCATGAAACGAACCCCATTGGGAAAGGAAAAAGGTGAACTTGGGTAACCTTGCCTCTAATTTCTTTCCAACCCAAAGAAACCCTCTGTTGTATTTTTTTTTTTTTTAATGACCATGTAATCCAGTGGTGGGTTTCCAATGTTTTTACGACCGGTTCGGTGGGCAGGGCGGAGTGGTGCTTGGTGGGTGTGGCTTGGTAGGCATTGCAGGGAAAGGATACTGTAAAATCCCCCTTCCTTCCCCACCCCACCAACCTGCTTTCCATCTCCGTTCTCCTATGCAGGGCAACCAAAGGAGACCCAGCCAATCAGCTGGGATTCAATGGGAGGCAGAGGAGAGATGGGGGTGGCCAGTCAGAGGTGGGATTTGCCAGTTCTCTGAACTGCTCCAAATTTCCGCTACCGGAAAGAACCTGCTGAATTACCACCTCTGGTTGGATGCTCTTCCTGATACCTACACAGAGTTTGGAGCTTTTACAATTACTCATAAACCCCTGCCGCTGCCTAGGATTGAACTCACAGCCTCCTGAGAGTGAGGCGAGAGCTCCACCTCGAGGCCGCCGCACCTCTTGCCATGTTTTCTGATTTGAGGAGCTTCAAAAGAAACTCCAAGAAAATGTCAGCAACCACAAAAGGACCATTGCTGCCGCAAGGAAGGCCAGAGTGGCATTTCTGATGGAGTGTTTCTCAGAGGACTTGCTCAACTTCCGGCCGTGACCATGGGCTCGGAACCACCCCACCACTTCGCCCAGGCTGTAAGCCTGAGGTTTGTAGTCCAGCTCCCTTCTCGCTTTGGCTAAGCTGAAAAAATGGGTCACGCCAGTTTTGAAAACTTCAGTGCGAGTGAGGAGGGGCTGAAAGTTATACAGGCGCCTCACTGCAACATGGACCAGTTCTGTAACAAATGCAAAGAAGTAAACGAGTGGCAGAGGGAGGCGGAGAGAAGGGTAGGTGTATCCTAAACCTTCCACCAAAGGGCGGAAGAATTCAAAATTATTGACTGGCCTCCCATCAGAAATGAAATAGGCTTGGCCAGCAGCCGCATGGTTTTTGGTGGCACCCAGAGCCTCTGCTGCTAAAATATGAGCTTGCACCAAGTTATCTACATGCACAAAGTCCACCAGGCTGTTAGGATCCCCGTACACACAGCGGAACCACCCCTGCTCAATGTAGTTGACAATCCTTGGAAGATGCCTCTGCTCTCCTGGTCCATAAATGCCAGCAGGTCTTATGGCACAGGTCCTCAAAATTCCCTGACCATCCCTTAGGACTGTCCCATTGGCCTCCAGAACTTTCATTTCAGCCAAAGCTTTGGTCCTTGAGTAATGGTCAGGGTGAAGATGGAGGGGTAGATAAGGCCAAGATTCATCTCCATTTTCTATGACTTGACCTCCAAAGACTACATTGTACGTGCTGGTGTATATAAGTATGGAGATTCCAACTTTCCTGCAAGATTCAATGATGTTGTTGGTTCCTTTGACGTTCACCTCTTCTATACGTCTTAGGTTGAGCTGCTCCCGGCCAGACATTCCATATGAAGCAATATGGAAGACACAAGACATACCCTGGAGTGCTTCTTCCACTTCACGGATCACACAGATGTCACCCTGCACAAATTTCACACCTTTGGGCAACTCTTGGGTAGGCTTGGAAACATCAAACAGGATCACATCCACTTTGCTCTTGGCTAAGGCTGAACCCAACCTGGAATACAACAAGAAATACAGGTGCTGAGGACAAGGAGGAGGGCTGCAATTTTCAAGCAGCAGATCAATCAATTAAAATTGGTTATGTGGGCAGGGCTGGCATGTTATTCTGATAGGAAATAAAGAATCAAAATTGTAGAGGTGGCTCTTGTTTGTTAAGCTCCTTCACAACCCATGGAGACTTACACACAATGGAAGGAGGGAAAGAGAGAGAGAGAGAGGGAGGGAGAGATAGACAGACAGACATGGATGGATGGATAGAGAGTGAGATGGGGAGAGAAGGAGATGTTGAGACAGAGAGAGATGATAAATAGTTAGACAGTTAGACAGTTAGAAAGAAAGAAAGAAAGAAAGAAAGAAAGAAAGAAAGAAAGAAAGACATGGATGGATGGATGGATGGATGGATGGATGGATGGAGAGATAGAGACCAAGATGGGAAGAGGGGAAGATGGAGAGACAGAGAGAGATCATTAATAGTTAGACAGAAAAATAGAGAGGTAGGTAGATAGATAGATAGATAAATAGATAGATAGACAGATGGATTAGATAAAGTTTGTATGTGTACAGAACATGGGCTAATTTAGATGCATAAATACAATTTTCCAAAGGCTGTAATTACTAACAATGCAATTTATTCACAAACAAACAAGTGCCATGCTTCGTACTAACCGAAACCCCAAATATCCACTTCCACCCGTAATGAGAACAGCTTCCCTGCTGGGATTTTCTCTTTCCATGTCTCCGCCCACAATCCGAAACTGTAAAGGAAGAGAAAGCATGATATAACCTTTATAAGCACAACATGCAAGCCGTAACTTGTATTTCCTATTTTATTTTAGGTTTGTGTGGTTTTTTTTAATTGCGTCTTTTGAATCGAAAGCATTTTAGCAAGCAGGAAAATGCCTCTCTGGTCTTAAAAAAAAAAAACCTCTGGTCTCCGGCCAACTTTTCCCAAACTGTAAGCGGATTGGATTCCTGTTGAGGTGGGCCACGTTATTTAGGGTTTAAATAAAATCTCGCCTGTCTGATGTTTGCACGCCCAAAGTGCAAGTGAATCGATCTTTAGGGCTGTGGGGGGGCTATTCTGCACGTGCAACGTGCAACGTTCATTGTTTAATGATCTACCTTGGGTAGATTCAAACTCTTCTTCCCTTGGCCAAACAATGCACATTTCACACACAAAAAAACACATATCAGTTTCTAAACTGGGAACCTTGCTTCAAATCGGACTTCCCTGGAGGGGAAGAGCCTCGCCAGGATCTCCTCTTGCTCTCCACAAGCAGGGAGGTTTGGGGATGATGGAAGCCGTAATCCAGCATGTAATCCAGACACTATTTTGAGAGGGAGGCATTGTAGGCCAGAAGAAGCCAACATGGTGGTGCCCTGCAGTGTTTCGAAATGACACCAATCCTGACAGTCCTTAACTGGAGCCGAGCCCCAAACATCTGGAGGACATCAAGGTTTCAGAACAGAACAGAATAACAGAGTTGGAAAGGGACATTGGAGATCTTCTAGTCCACCCCTCTGCTCAAACAGGAGAGTTTCTCCAGCCCTACCATCAGTGCCAGCCTACAACTTGCTTACCTTTCTGGACGCTGGAGGTGATGGGACCTGTGATCCAAGCCCATCTGGGAGATGCAGGAGCTCTTACCTGCCCCAGGCTGCGGATGATAGGTTTTGCAGTCGGGCGCGTTTTGGTGGAACGGGAACGCCGCCTCCCTAAGCTTCTCTTCGCTTTCCCACGGGCTGTCTCCGCCCCATCATCTGGTGAGAGGCGGATCCCGTCGCTCGTCCCACATTACGCACCTCCAGCAAACACGCACGCACACACACAACACACAAAACACACAAAACACACACACACGCACACACATACTTCTCTCTCGCGCGCTTTCCGAGTAGGTTTTTAGGACCGGCGTGGGGGGAGGGGGGGGGGAGCGCGCAGACCGGGAGCTGTAGGGCCGAAGGGTTGCAGGAAGATACCCCGTTGGCTCCGCTCCTTTCGCGATCTTAGAGTTGCAATCCTAAAGGTTGTTTTGTCCCCCTTTCCGCCTCCGCCCGTTTAAAAGAGGCTGGTTGATTTTCCCACCCTCCCTCGACCCTTCGCCAAAATCTGTAGAACAGAATAATGGAAAAGGAATAGGAATAAGAGCAGAGCAGAACAGAACACAGGAGAGAATAGAATGGATGGAGAATAGAAATAGAAATAGAAATAGAAATAGAAATAGAAATAGAAATAGAAATAGAATAGAAATGCTGGAAGGGACCTCTGAAGTCTTCTAGTCCAGCCCCCTGATCAAGCAGGAGAACCTATACCATTTCAGATAAGTGACTGTCTAGTCTTTTCTTAAAAACCTTCAGTGATGGAATGGCCCCTGAATTCTGCCACTGAGCTTACAATTACCTTTAGCTGAGATTAATTGAAATGTGGTTTATTAGACCACAGGCTTCGATTTCGACCTGTGGACTATTACATTTGGTTTGCAAACCCACCTGTGTGGATTTTATACAGGACGATTGATCAATAGCATCAGGGGACACACAACCTCTGACACCCAACTCTGGAACCATGAAACTTGGCTCTGGAAAGCTTTCATTTCCCAGTTCTTCCCCCTTGCCTCCCCTTTGCAATTCAATAAACTTCGCTTAGCAGTAGATCAAGGTTTCCCAACCTTGGCAACTTTAAAACAGGTGGACTTCAACTCCCAAAATTCCCCAGCCAGCTTCTTCTATGGAAGAAACCAAAGAAGAAGTCATGGACCAAAACATTTGGTAAAGGCACTAGGTTGAAGGAAGAGGATTTTATCCCCTGTGCCGAGAGGAGAGCAGTCTTCCAGGACTTAAAGGAGAAGGGGTTGACTTACTCTCCAAGCCCCTGAGAGAAGGACAAGAAGATGGAAGATTATCAAAGAGAGATACTCCAACCTAGAATGGAGAAATTCCCTCAAATCCTCACCAATTTGAGAACAAATTGATCAGGAGAACTTCCAGAAGATGTGAGTGCTCCATCGCTGGAGGTCTTCAAGAAGATTGCACAGCCATTTGTCCAGACTGGTATAGACTCTCCTTTCAAACAGGGGGTTGGACTAGAAGACCTCCAAAGTCCCTTTCAACTCTATATACTTTCACCCCCTCCCAATATTTTCTTGCGATAGGTGGCGATATTGCACCGAGTCACACCTGCTTTGTTTTCCTTTTTGTAAGCAAGTTGAGAACACAGCATTTCTCCACTTGCTTACAAATTTTAGGTAGCCTTTAACTCCTAGAATTGGCTGGGGAATTCTGGGAGTTGAAGTCCACCTACCTTAAAGTTGCCAAGAGTGAGAAACGCAGCTCTAGAAAGTTGTCCCTGGAGGACCAAGCACCAAGGAATGAAACAAAACTAGTTCTTTTATTGGCATTTTAAAAGTTACTGTCCTTTTTGCAATTGTTTTGGTGGTGTGGTTCAAATTCTACAAGGAATTATTTCCTGGTTTTGAAGGACTCGTGGTGACCCTGAAAGGGGAATAGGCTCTTTTTTCAAAGGATAAGGTGCACTGAACTTCGTTTCGAAACAGTTTCAGGTTTGTGTTGTATCTTGAGGGCTTTGGGGTTTTTTCCCCTTTGTCCCTGGCCAGTCTCTGTTCTGAGACCTCTGTTGATTAGTGTCATCAGGAGACACAGCCCCCCCCCCCCCCCAGTTCTGGATCTATAAAAAGAAGAAGTAGATTTTATTCTCCAGGTCCTTTGAACAGTGCATATTTGCATCCCACTTTCTGGAGAGAGAGTAAAAATCAGCAGGATTTATACACTTTCCTTACTGGTAAACCAGATCACCCCAGGTGGGTTTTTTCCCCATCTGTTCTTTTCTGTATTTTTCCAAATTCTCCACAATCCTTTGGCAAATGTGATGTGGTGGTTCTGACTTCGAAAGCCTCTTTTTCAGCTCCTGCATTTTTTTTGGAAAGAAAATATTTACTCTATTGGAGAAAGTAAATCTTTTCTCTTGCATCCAGGGTAGCCTTTCTGATGATCTATTTTCCAGTCTTTCCTTAACTTATCTAACCATCCTGTCCTTGGCCCAGTGGCTGTTCCATAAATGATTTTACAGCAAGAAGGGAGAAAACCTATAAAACCAGTTCAATGGATTGCTGATACATTCCAGAACCATTTTATTTACTTATTTATTTCCTTCCTTCCACATGTTGTAAGTTCCATTTCTGGCAAAGAGACTTGTCCTTCTGAGCTCTAAAATGGGAAACCTTAGCAGCTCTATTTGACGCATGTCTCCTGATTTACTAAAGTTTTCAAGTTTAGATTTTCTTAAAACTCATCTAGAATTTCTCTGGGTATCTGGAGATAGCCCCGAGCCCCTGCCTCTGTTCTTGATAGTTTTTCTTTATCCATTCCTACCTCGTGGATAAAAACAACAACATTGGTGGGATGACCACATATCCCATCTGCCCTGTTTTGTCTCTTGAAGAAGATCCAAGTTTCTCTGGGATTTCTACAGCTGATGAGTAGAGTGGAAAGTAAGAAAGGATGATGTTGAAGTTTGGGAACTTAAATGACACGTCTCACCTATAGGTTGACCCTTAACTTCCATCCACAATTGGAACCATAATTTCCATCATAAGGCAATGCAGCTGTGAAGTTCAGTTGGGCCCGATTTTCCAACAGTTTTTCAGCTGTTGGCCCTTAAAGCAAATCATGTGGTTGTTTAGTGAATCCAGCTTCTGCCAATGGGAAACGTGCAAAGAAGGTCACAAACCACGATCACATTACCACTGGATGTCACAATGGGTCATATATGTGAGCCAGTTGCCAAGTGCCTATATTGCAACCACTGACTGACCAATTCAATTTTCTATTCAATTTATTACATTCATCATAGACCAGAAATCAGAACGAATGAAAACACTCAGTAAATATACAATTAAAAATTCCAGTATAAAATAATAAATAACAACTGAAACCTAGGATAAAATCCAGCCTGTGCATGGTCTAACCAGTGATGGGATTCAATTTTTTTTTAACTACCGGTTCTGTGGGTGTAGCTTGGTAGGAATGGCAGGGAAAGAGGCGGTCGGTCAGAGGTGGTATTTTCCAGTTCTTCAAACTACTCAAAATTTCCACTACCAGTTCTCCAGAACTGGTCAGAACCTGCTGAAGAGCACCTGTGGGTCTAACTATATCAGAGGTTGCAACTTTTTGGACCTCAGGGACCACCAAACTCATAATTTTAAATTCCGCAGATCAGAGACCCTGGGAAAATCCCCAAAAAAGTCTGCAGGAAAATTCCCCACCCCGTTTTCCTACCGATCGGTCATTCTTTATTTGGGATCACAGGATACTGTCTCCAGCTCCAATCTCAGAGAAGAAGAGAGAGAGAGAGGGAGACTTTTGGCTTCATGCAAGGAAAGCAGCAGAAGCAGCAGAAGTCTTTCCTTCTCTCCCCCAAATTCTGCCAGAAATGAGTTTTTGTGAGACTTCTTGCGCCGGTGCAGCCTCTTGGAACAGGACGCCTTACAGGATCCCAAAGTCTCATTTCTGGCAGAGTTTGGGGGAGAGAAAAAAAGACTTTTGCTGCTTTCCTTGTGTGCAGCCAAAAGCAGAAGAAGAAAGAAGCGGAAAGAAGCAGCCTGGTGGCCAGGCCAGGCACGTGGGGTGAGTAGGGCAAGTTTTCCCCCCTGCCCTTTCCCCCCTCTCCTCACTACCTCATGTTGTTTGCAATGCAAGGGACATAAGCCTTGTCTTCCTGTGGGCCATGTGGGCGGCACAGCCTTGTGTTCCTGCGCAGCTTGGATTAATTGCTTTGGGGGTGACATTTCTCTGCAGACCACCAAAATTTTCTCGTGGACTGCCAGTGGTTCCCGGCCCACTGGTTGGCGACTACTGAACTATACTACAATTACAATCCATAGGATGTGTGGCCCATTTGTCAGTTTAGTAGTAAAAGGGAAAGGAATAAGCAGCATTTAAGGTTTGCCACATTTGTTGTATAAAAGAGCTATGCTGGATTAGACACGTGTTTCTGACGAATTCCCAGTGCTGCTCCGCAGAATTTAGCCACCTCTGCTGTAGTTATGGGCTGTTCATTCTTAAGGAGCCACTGGAGATAAGCAATTTTGGAACAGCCAGGATACCTAGCAACTATTGGCAGAATATCCCTCCCCCCCCCCGAATATCTGATTAAAAGGAACATCGAAAGAGTAAGTGACCCACAGTCTACACCTCTCCTGAGCCACAGGAACAGAGTCTGTCAGTCAATGATATATTTTTATACTTGCTATACAAGACGGCTGATGGAAGCGCATGGCACCATGTGAGCAAAAATGCTTTCCGGTGGCTTGCTGATCCCAACTGGCTAAGATGGCTGATAGGAGTGACAACATACCTAACCATATCGAACCAGTATTATATTTACTCTGGTTAAGTCCAGGACTGTTTGCATCAGAACAAGGGAGAAAGGAGCTGAATAACGATGGATACTGGGAACATGAGTTCATATTTTGGCAATTTTCAGGAAGGGATACAATAGACACTAAAAATCTTTTAAGACCTCGTTCAGTACTGCAAAGTTTAAAAGAAAAGGAAAGAAGCTAACTCCCTGCAGAAACTTATGAATCCCTGAACTAAGCAAAGCTGGGCATAATTTGAGAACTGGTGTCTGATATTTGTCTTGGATCTTAAACCTTTTGCAGCATTTGGATTGGTTCCACCTTGGAGATCATTGTTTATCCCACCGCACTAAGCTATAATATTTCCTTCTTTTTTCCTTTCCATTAAAACAAAACAAAAATCAGAAAGCCACCTCCAGGATAGCTCTAGAAGTGAGAGCTCAGAACCAGGGTGAAGTTTATTCTCAACTACAGGTAGTCCTTGACTTACAACAGTTCATTTAGTGACCACTCAAAGTTACATCAGCACTGAAAAAAGTGGATTATGCCTGTTTTTCACACTTACCACCATTGCAGCGTCCCCAGTGGTGGTATTCTATCAGTTTGGTCTGGTTTTGCCGAGCTGGTAGTGCCAATGAGCTCTGCTGTTGGGCCCGCCTGCCCAGGCTTCCATACTCACCTTTATTTCCTGCTTTTGAAGTGCAGCTGCTTTGCATGGCACAGAAATTGCTGCACGGCAGATGCTGAAGCAACAGGGAGAGTGTAGGATTGCAGGAGGTGAGTTGGAACATCTCTCTGTCTGCAGAAATATAAGGAATGTAAGTCACCTAACAGTTATTTGGGTTGGAAATATACAAACTAGGATAGACATTTTAATATTATGCCTGTAATTGGGATACTAAAGAATACTTAATCTGTAATTGGGTGTGGTTCCGCAAATGGCCATAAAATGGAGCCAGAAACCTCCTCTCAGTCTCAGTGAGTATTTGTTTTCTTCTGTTGGAGAGTATTGCCGTTTCTCCTGATGACTGTTACTGACCATTGATGTAAGTCTGTTACTGAACTGTTTTTTATACTGGACTTTGATATTTGGATTATCCCTGAATTGAACACTGACTGCTCTACCTGTGAATGACTTGGACTGCTTATCTTGGAATGTGCTTAAACATTTATTGGAAGTAAAAAAATTACATTTACTGTACAGTGTATCTGTGTGCTGTTTGTGTGTTATTCTTCACTGCTCTCACTACGTCTCCCTGTATGCGCTCATTCTCCTAACATGGAATTATCTCAATACCCTGCACCTGTGCAAAGTGTTTATTTGGCAAACGTGTGCCCGCAAAGTATGTACACATGCACAAAGCACGCTCACCAAGCCACACCCACTGAACTGGTGGTAAAAAATCTTTGAATCTCACCACTGAGTATCCCCTGATCAAAATTCAGATGCTTGGCAACTCATATTTACGGTGTTCAAAGTGTCATTGAACAGCTGTCTCATTCAGCAACAGAAATTTTGAACTCCATTGTGGTTGTAAGTCAAGGACAACTTGCAGTTGATGGTAAATCCAATGTTTGTTCATCTGACAATTTAGCCCGGGGAGGGGGGGTAAGATATGGAATTGTGCTCTGAAGATTTGGTAGGCTTCTTCCTGGAATGTTTTGCAGTCTTCTGATGATGGATTATAATATTCTGGCAGGAATCTTTTTGCCATTTGAAGGTAGAGGAGGAATTATCTTTGACTGATTGCAAATAAATTAACACCCCCCCCCCCCATCTCTCTTTCTTGTGTCCGGTCCAGGTTTTTCTGCTCTATTAAATCCACATGGAAGTAATTTGTTGAGATGGATAGATTTGTTTGATCTCTATGTATTGTGGGATGCTTAACCCTTTGTGGGTCACCACATAAAAAAAAAAAGCTTCTTAAAATTGCTTTAGGAGGGTTGTCCAAGCCAGGTGGGATGCAGGAGATGGGATGCTGTCTTTGATCTGGAAGCCTCCACACCAGGAAAAAAAAAGAACAAAGTCTTGACAGAAGCTAATCTGATTTCATTTACATTGAGCTGGGAGTTGGTTCAACAAATCCGCTTTGTAGTGCATTTTCCTATGCATTGTGTTTAATTTTCCTTCTTTTGTGGCATGAAAGCTATAGTGCTTTAGACCATAGATTTTAGATCTCAGACTCTTTTAAGATTTTGCCGCTATGAAGACCATGACTCGAAGGAAACTAGGCCTTGAACTGTTCATCAGATCTTTATCTTCTGTGTCTTGCAGGCTTATTTTTCATTAACTTATCTCACCCTCTTTGAAAGCGATCAAATAGCACCAAGTCAGGGTGGGAATTCCAGATGTTAATAATATGCTGGGCAACTGTAAGAGTTCAGTTCTCTTCATTATGAACTTCCTGCTAACCTAAGTCTATAGGATAGTCTATCAAGCTTGCCATATTCTTCCTGTATAGTGTAGAACTGAAACCAGAGATCCTGAGTAGACCAGGTATGAAGTGAAAACCTTGAATGCAATCTGAAGACTGTCTTTCCACTTTGACAAAGCATTCTTGCCAGTATAATAACATCGTATCTTTCCTGCCAGCTGGGAAAACATTAGTTGTGCTATTGACATTTCTTTGATTACAACAATTCCTCGCAACAAATTCTTAATCTTGCCAAGGTAAATATCCTGATTGGAGAGGATAAATAATCACACCCACTGCTTGAAGTTCAGGTGGGTAGACAGGTTTTTAATCATAGCTAAGAGGGTGAGGTACTTATTTATCTTGGGAAGATTATTTTTTTAAAGCATAGGGTGTCACTTTTCTGCTGTTCAAAGAATCTTAGCAAAAATCAAACAAATGTCATATGCAGTTAAGAAGGAATGAATGACATTGCATTGCTCATCCAATTGTCTACCTAGCTGGGTATAAAAAAATACCTGTGTTTCCACCCAATGCTGGGTAAAAATAAAACCTCCCAGAAGTTTCCAAGAAAGAAGATTCAGTTTGGTCTAGTGGGTAAGACACCAGGCTAGAATCTGGGAGACCATGAATTGTGGTTCTGCCTTAGGAGAGTTCTAGTTCTGCCTTAGCCATGAAAGCTGACTGGGTGACTTTGGGCCAGTCATCAGGAGATGGAGAGTTCTAGTTCTGCCTTAGCTATAAAAACCGACTGAGTGACTTTGGATCAGTCACTGTCTTTCAGCCCAACCTCACAGGGTTACTGGGGAGAAAATAGGCAGAGGAAAGAATATCAGATATGTTCGCCATCTTGAGTTACTGATAAAAATAATAAAGGTGGATAAAAATATAAATCTAACAAATCAATACTGATGCTATACATCAGTACCATGGATAGAGCCAAAGTTCATCAGGCAAAATCGGGTTGATCAACTGATTGGATTTGAAAACAATATGGAATCAATTTATCATTTCAGTTCTGGGACCAATCTGGAATAAGCCATATATGCACAGTGTATAAAAGTATCTGAAATCAGTTCTATAAATGCAGTTTTATTAATTGTGTTTTTTAGACCTACTTGATCTGGGCTGTAAATACCTGCATGACCAGTTATTGGGCAGCAAGACGGTTGAAAGTCTAAACCCTCATGCTATCTGCTGGTCATTCCAGATTTTGTAGTCCCAATCTGATGCCCTAGTTATCTTATTTCTGTTTATTTAGCCCCAAGGGAAATAATGCTGCAACCCCTGCTTTCAAAATATTTTTGAGCAAAGTGCTCACATTACTTTTGTGTGAGGCAGTGATGAGAAAGGGCTTGTGAAAAAAAAAAATTCTGTCTCAGTGTTGAAGGAGAGCATCTAGTCTAATCTTGTTACTGGTGCAACTGGAAAAAGACAAGTGTACTAGCAAGTTGATCCACCTTCTAGAGATTTTTGTGTTAGAAGGATAAGGGGAAAAACCCATCTGTGATTAGCATCTTAAATGGAATCTCAGTCAAAATACCAGTTTGGTCAATTTTCTCAATGTTTGTTATTGTCTTTTCCTTTGAAAAATGCAAAATCCAGAAAACATGATAAAGACATGAAAAGAAGAGTTCAGATGCTCAAAAGAGGACAGATGTGGGTATGGAGTAAAGATACTACTAGGCATCTTAACTTCCAATTCAGCTGATTTATTGCAATTAAACCAGTGGTGGGATTCAACTTACTAATGATCAGCCTTAATCATGCCAATAGTAATAAGCACCTTGGATGAAATCCCCCCCCCAAAACTGGAGCAACGCTTGAACACTATCAGCATTGACAAAATCCCCAACAGTCAGTTGCAAAAGGCAGCTTGGCTTGCAACAGCTTACATCAGGCCTGTCAAACTGGAAGCTTGTCGGTTGGATACAGCCTACACAGGCCACGATCACTCCAGCTCCACAAAGGCAAAAAAATCATCTTCATATATCACAATACAGTCCACGATGTGATTGGGTTTGACACTCCTGGCTTACATCCTGCGACGAGACCTTTAAGACTATCAAACATTCACATCTGCCTACCCCAGGTTTTGTCCAGTAGGTGGACACAAAAAGATTGAATATTTGTGCGATGAACCATAATAATGTGTAACAATAATAATAGATGCTTCAATTGTAGCTCAGAAAATGCTATTTACTTTTAAATACAAGAAATTTTGGGCAACCTCACTATCAGCAGTGTTTCCAAGTTTCAGCACCATTCTCCTTTCTTTCTTTCTTTCTTTCTTCTTTCTTTCTTTCTTTCTTTCTTTCTTTCTTTCTTTCTTTCTTTCTTTCTTTCTTTCT
>BLBF01000045.1:3701496-3739175 GCA_015471245.1 Laticauda colubrina | reverse complement strand
TTGATAGGGATGTGTACATATATTCGCAAGTATGTGTAAAAATATAATATGCATATGTATCTGTGTATATACATACACATACATACACACATCTGTATATGCATACATACAGTAATATTTTTAATGGCTTCTTTAATAAGAATGTATGTACATTATACATACACACATACTGATATTTTTGATGGCTTCTTTGATAGGAACCGACAGTGGGATCGGCCATGAGCTGGCCAAGTACCTTGACAGTTTAGGGTTCACTGTCTTTGCCGGTGTCTTAAGTGCAACGGGGCCTGGGGCCAAAAGCCTGAAGGAGACCTGCTCTGAAAGGCTTTCAATCCTGCAATTGGATATCACCAGTTCTGCGCAAATCAAGGAAGCTTATCTCGAAATAAGACGGAAGTTGCAACAGGAAGGTATGGCTTGTTTGCCTGATCCCACCCTCTGTGATCCCCATTCTTGCTGAAGTGACCTTTTTTTGCAAAGGTCCAGAAAGGAGGCTTGTTGATATTGACCTGAGCAGCCTAATCGCCTTTCAAAATCAGAGGATGACATCAATGTTTACCTCCTTTGAGTGGCTGATGAAATGAACAGAACTGAGATAAAAGATCTACCTTCGTGCAGTTGCATGTGGTCAACTCAATGGTGACTGTTTGTCCCATATCTGCAATCTAGGTAATGAAAAACCTTGCTGGCCACACATGGTTATCCATCAAAGATTGTCAGATCTCAACACTGTGGCATACAAATGCTGCTATTAAAAAAATAAAATAAAATCAATGGTCTATCTAATGTCTGAAATACAATCAACCCTACTCATCAGACATGAGGTTTTGGGGGTAAAGACCTCATTTCCCTCCCCTTTCCTTCCATCTCAGAAAGGCTCTGTTGTTTACAAGTCTTTGAGCTATGTCTGTTTGTAACCCTTTACATTCTGGAGGGTTACTGATTATTGATAGTTTTTAGGACAATCACTTTGTAACAGTCATTCCTCTTGGCTTTAAACGACAAACAGTTCATTTGGCTATTGGAAAATCTAAAGTTGCTACTTTTCAGAAGCCCTGAGATGCCTGATTTTCTTCATTTGCTTTAAAAAGTAAGCAAAAGAGAAGAGTTTGGTAAGATATGTATGCAAAGGAAGGAAGGAAGGTAGAAAGGAAGGAAGGAAGGAAAAACAGAGGGGGGAGAAGGAAGAAAAAATGGAGGAAGGAAGGGAAGGAAGAAAGGAAGGAAAAACAGATGGGGGAAGGAAGGAAAAACAGGAAGGGAGGGAGGGAAGGGAGGGAGGAAGGAAGGAAGGAAAAACAGACAAGGGGGGAAGGAAAAGCAAAGGGAGGGAGGGAAGGAAGAAATGAAAGAAGGAAAAACAGACAAGGAAGGAAGGAAGGAAGGAAAAACGGGGAAGGAACGAAGGGAAAACAGGAAGGAGGGAGGGAGGGAAGGAAGGAAAGGAAAGGTTCTGGGATTGCTTCCTGCCACAGGAATTCATTACTTCACACGTTGGCCTTTCCTTTCTCCTTGCCAGAGCTTTGGGCTGTTATCAACAATGCAGGAATCCTGGGGTTCGTAGCAGATGGAGAACTGCTCCCCATGAGTTCTTACAAGCAGTGCATGGATGTAAATTTCTTTGGCCCTGTTGAAATATCCAAAATGTTCTTACCATTGCTCCGGAAATCCAAGGGAAGGATTATTAACGTCTCGAGCATGGCAGGTGAGTTCTGCTTTCCAGCAAGTTGTAAATTGATAGACCGTCACCTGTGTTGGATGCTGCTCCCTTCACGGCCACTTTTCTGAACCTTTGGAGCTGCCCTGTGGGAGGCTTCCAAATGAATCAGGAATCAAATGATCAGATGGCAGGAAAAAGCAGATACGTCAGGGCTAAACAACTGAGCTACCGAACTGTTCAAGAAGATTTAGTTTGGCACCTTATGGATAGGACACTATCCCATTTCTAATCTCGAAGTATTTATAGCCATGCCAAGGCCCAAAATGCAGGGAAAATGTGGACTGGCCTATTTGTGTGTGTGTGTGTGTGCACGCTTGTCTGTGTGTGTTTTGCTACTATGCAAAGCAACGGGTCACTTATCTTCCGAAATTTGTACTTCTCTGAGTATTGCAATGGAGCTTGCCTAAGGCAAAAATAAAACATGTATTAAAGAAAGGCATGCATATTTATTTACTTTGTTGTGAAAGTAATGTACAGAATTGCGTTTTATTGGCGTTAACATCCCTTACGATTTTCCATGGATTCTAATAAACACAAGGCAGCCTTCGGATCAAATCTATCAATTAAAATGGGACCTTTTTTTTCCCTTGCCTATTAAATCTCATCTTCAGAAAGTCCCAAACAGAAGATTGGATGATACAATGAAATATGATGTAATGTTTTCATTCCCTGCACTGTGAAAAGTGCTTCTTAGAGGAGGAACATGAATTGCTTGGGGCTCTTTTGTCTGGTAACTAAATATTTTTTTTTAAGTCCAACTAGCAGAGTCTCAGACAGTTGGGATGTATAAAAAAAATGAGGCAATAGCAAACTCATATGTGTGACACATATGACACACACATCACACACACACACATTCACACAGACAGACAGACAGACAGACAGATCCTTTAAGAAAAAAGAAGACGAGAGGAAAAAACAAGACAAGCATTTCAGAACTATATTTAGCCAATAAGAACTTAGACCTTTTGCTTGTTTCTGATAGGAAGTTTGTATTTAATATTGGCTTAGTGTTTTCGTTAAGCTTTTAGTTCTCCATCCATGTGTCTCTGTTTTGACTTGTCTCGCAGGAGGTATCCCAATGCCACGGTTTGCTGCCTATGGTGCCTCGAAGGCAGCCCTCTCCATGTTTTCTGGCGTTATGAGGCAGGAGCTGTCCATGTGGGGCATCAAAGTTGCTGTTCTCCATCCATCAGGCTTCAAAACATGTAAGTTCTCCTCCATCAGGCTTCAACACACATAAATCATGAGATTTCACTCCATCTTTCTCCCAACTCATGAGAAAATACACCTCCAGAAGAACCAAGGTTCTCAACCCAACATCAGAAATTGGCCATCAATCATCTAGCCAAGGGTTGCACCTGGTTTTGCTTTTTAAGATCTGAGATTCAGTTTGTCTCAGCCCCAAGATGCCCACTGTATTCTTTCTAAGAGTTTGTAAACTGTCTTTTCCCAAGGAAAGACTTGAATTATTTATTCTTTCAAAGTTCAGATCTACCAGCCACTCTTTTCAGATTCATAAATACTACTTCTCGGAGCTTTCTCTGATGAGTTTCCTCGAAAGTCCTGGCTGTCCAATTTTGGCACCATGTAGCTGAGCTAATGCTTTCATGGGAAGATGGTTTTGAGACATTTAACTTGATCTCCAGAATTCTTCTTCTTCACTGATATATCCCAAGCCAACCTATGGAAGAAATCTGAACGGAGCAGGCTCTCCTGCCATCGCCTCCTCTCTATTTTTCCTTATTGGATTTAGAATTAGAATACTTTATTTGCCCAAGTAAGATTAGACACAGAAGGAATTTGTCTCTGGTGCAGAAGTTCTCAGCATACATGAAAAGCCACAGAATAATTATATTCATAATAATACCAATAAAAAGACGATAAGAAAGATAATAATAATACTAAAAACCATATTACATGGGTAAATATATAGAGACATTAGGCAGCACTGTGAGAATGAGGCATTCAGCAGAAGGAAGGCCTGATGGGGGAAAACGGTTCTTGTGCCTAGTGGTTTTGGCATGCAATGCCCTATAGTGCCATCCCAAGGAGAGAAATTAAAACAGTTTATGTCCAGGATATAAGGGGTCTGTAGATATTTTCCAAGCCCTTCTTCTAATCTGTGCAATATACAGGTCTTCTCTGGTTGGGAATCTTTCATAAGAATAACTTCTGAGGAGAAATCAAAAAGGCTAGACATTCCCAAAAAATGAATTTGTTGGTTTTCTAGCAATTGGGGGGAACCCTGAAGACTGGAAAAAGGAAGAACAGGTGATTCTGGGCAGCCTAGCTCCAGATGTGAAGAAAGATTATGGTGAGGATTACATCCGTAATCTGAGGATGTTCCTGGGTGAGATGTCTTCAATTTGCTCACCTGATCTCTCACCCGTGTTCTCCGATGTTCTACATGCTTTACTGGCTGAGCAACCAAAAGGTTTATACACTCCAGGCAAGAATAGCTACACCTTTCTTCTCGTGTTCTGTTATTTTCCTCTCTGGTTTTATGACTTTTTCATGAGCAAAATTATGGGTAACCCTCACATGCCTTATGCTCTCCGAATGACAGAGCGAAAAAAACAGGTCCTACATTGAGAGTAAGAAATCCATGCATCCTTCAAAAAATGGACGTTGGAAGTCCCTCACATTTTTTATGGTTCATGCCCCTTATTTGATAAGTTATTCAGCTAATTACACAACCTAAGAAACCAATAAACAATAGACGGAAATATGAATATAAGCGTAGATTTTAGAATGGTACAGAAGGAAGTTTTAATATTATCGTAGTGAACATCTCATTGATAATGTCTTTTAAGGTTCCCCTTTGTTTTGAAATGGAGATTAACTTTTTCTGGAATGGTATTTTCTGTTTTGGGGCAGTGCTGAAAAAAATAGTCTTCCCTTTTCCAAAGATTCATATCTATTTTTTTCCTGATCTTTTGTTCGACCTCATATATATATTTCCAGCCATGATTTTGCTCAGGAGTATATAAAAGAAAAATAAAATTGTATTCACCTGAAATCTTCTTCTGAAAACTTTAGAAGAATGTGAATGGATTCTATGCATATATGTATAAATTTGCATCATCTTGTTGCATTTTAAGACATAACAGTGAGTTTGTCCTTTGGGCCAATTCATGCTTCAGGCGCTATCCTGGATCAACCTGAGCTGAGCTTGTCAGAAGAAAGAACTGACATCTGACCTGATTCCTAAATTACTTGATGGAATCGCCAAACCAAAAATGAAAAAAAAACCCTAAGGGATCATAAAAGTTTGTTATTAACAGTAATAGCAGCCATAACCATAACAAAGGTTATACTATGCCTGGGCATGTTCCAAGACTCCAGTGCCAAGGAAGAAGATAAGAAAATTGTGCCCAGACAACACACTGTTCAGTTAGACATGGAACTTTTTATGTTCTTTAAAAGGAAAATGTATCAATAAAATATATATTCAAAAAAAGAAAGAAAGAAAGAAAAGAACAAGAGAAAAAAGAAGAAAAGAGACATAGACTTACTTATTTTGTGCAAATAGTGGTTAGTAGAAATGGGTTTCCTGTAGAAGAAAAGGAACTGCTGATCCGATTTCTGCAAGGAGATGGAGCTTGATCAAATTCCTAACGGCTGCACTTATTAGTCTATTTCTTGCAACCCCTGGAATCTCCTGAAGTCAGGTGCCCGAGGTGATGATTGGTGATATGAGTTCCTACAGATTTCTGAGCCAAAGAGGGAGAGGGAGGGAGGGAGGGAGGGAGAGAGAGAGAGAGAATGAATTGAGACAAGCTGTTGAATATACCATAGGAAGGAAGGAAGGAAGGAAGGAAGGAAGGGAGGGAGGGAGGGAGGGAGGGAGGGAGGGAAGGAGGGAAGGAGGGAGGGAGGAAAACTCTGCATCTTTTGTGATATCACAATATCATTAGCCTTGACCCACATGGTTTCCAGCTGCTGGAAAAGGGGGGGGGGGAATTAAAAAAAAAAACCCTCCTTCCATTCCAGACTAAATAAATAAAGGTTGCCCATTCTAGCATGCTGAGCAATGTATTTTAACGCAATTGTTGACAGTCTGTGATATTCCAGCATTAATTTCTCAAGGATGCCTTGGTCAAAGATGACTCATCAGAATTCCACAACCTGCTGGCCAGTCACAAGGAGCCAAAAGGGATCATTTATGAAACAAAGCAATGAATGAAACAGAACACTAGGAAAAAGGCAGACTGAAAAACTTGAGAGTTGAACATAGAATTTGCAATAATTTGGGGGCAGTGCCCACCTTGGATCCCAATAAAGGAGAATGTTTGTAGCTCAGGCTTGAAGCGAAGGGTGCTTGGTGCTCTCTGAGCTTGGTGATTTTCTTGCAGGCGTTTGCAGCACTGATGATGTTCCCTAGTTGGGTCATGAAACATCTGCAAGAAAACCACCAAGCTCAGAGAGCACCAAGGACCACCTTCAGATATCGACAGGAGGTGTCAGCTCTCACATGTGCTTTTGTGCCCCTCCTCTGTTCAAATCATGTATGTGTAAATAAATATTACTCAACTTCAAGACCTTTCCAAATTTGCTCAGAGAATGACTGTGAAGGCTCCGTTGGCAAAGGCTTTGTATCCACAATCCAAATTGTAAAGCGGATTAATGACTGAGATATTTGTGTGCCTACAAGCTAGAGTTGGTGCAATGCTTCTGCTGTTTTGGATATTGTCCATTTGTTTGGATTGTGCCAAATATTGTCAAGATTGAATGGGGATAGGACTATGTAAAAGGAAAGCATGAGGCCTCCCTGTAACAAGTGTTCCCTTGGTCCATATCATAATAAATAAGTATTTATTACATTTTTCACTTGATCTTCAGCTTCTTGAGAGGTAATAGCAAGCCTTGCAGCCCTTTGCCAGCCAACCTTAAACCACACAACACAAAAGAGATTGGGAGAGACAAACAGGCATACGAAAGTGGGAAGCAAATTAGATTTTAAGCAGAGTGGGCCATAGAAACATCTATTGAGAGTTGGATTGGGTTGCTGGGACCTGAAGTCATCTTTTGGGGGCACAGGTGACCCATAACTGCCTTAAAAGTTCCAGATCCCATAATATCCTACTTTTTTCCCCAGGAATTTGTGATGTCTTAGATTGTACCTTCACCAATCTTGGACTAACACTACCTGATTGGTCCAAGGTCACCTAGTGTTTTGACCTAGGCTTCCCCAAGATCATGAAGCTGACTCATCATCCCGATAAAACCTCTTTTATTTAGTTTAAAGTGAATTCCTCTCCAGCAAAGCCCCGGCCAACAGTCTTTCATGAGATTTCACAACTACAGACCTTTATCAGGCTTGGAGAGTTGCCAGGCCAATATCTTCCAAATGCCACACTGTAGCAGCAATGACTTGGCAAGGAGTCAGGAACAGATCTTTACCCTAATGAATTGAACTAATTGTCTCCTGCACTCCCCTTTCGCTCCTCTTTATGGGAGGGGCCATTCACCATCCACCTGTGCCTTTACTCCCGAGTCGATCCTTGTTCCTTAACTGTTCTCTTCTTCTGGCAGCTCTGCACATGCGCACATTGGGAACAGGCTCCAGTTGCTCTTTTGCCCCACTGACCTCCAACTCCTAAGGCAGATGATAACTGTCAGATGGCCCTGGCCCCATCTCTGCCTCTGATGCAGAGTCCTCGTCAGAGCCTTCCCCAGACTCCAGGACTGGTCCATGTTCCTCCCCAACCTCCTCATTGTCTGAGTCTGCCTGGCCGCTGGCAGGTCACAACACCTGGGAAGCTTCTTCACTTGAGTGGGGTCTTGAATTTATGTCTCTCCTAGTGCAATACTTTCACAGTACAATATCCAGGCACTCGGGCCAAGCATCTATATCTAAAGGATCATTTGTCCCTGGCTCTAACCATTTAGGTAGTCCTTGACTTACAACAGTTCATTTAGTGACTGTTTGAAGCTACAACACAACTGAAAAAAGTCACTTATGACCATTTTTCATACTTATGACCAATGCAGCATCCCTGCAGTTATGTGATCAACATTCAGGCTCTTGTCAACTGACTCATGTTTATTGTTGTAGGATCCTGGAATCATGTAATCCCCTTTTATAACCTTCAGACAAGCAAAGTCAGCGGGGAAAGCCAGATTCACTTAACAACCGGTTTACTAACTTATCAACTGCAGTGATTCATTTAACAACCATGGCAAGAAAGATCATAAAATGAGGTGGGTCCCCTTAATAAATGTCGCACTTAGCAATAGAAATTTTGAGCTCAATTGTGGCCGAAAGTTGAGTCTACCTGTATATAGTCCAATACCTCAACTACTACAGAAACTGAGGTGAATCAAGTCGATGAAAGCACCAGATTCAGGAAGGTTGGTCCAGACTTGCCTTCAATTGAGAAGAAACAAATACACCTGAAAGATAAAATATTTCAGCAGCTTTTTGACCATCAAAAACAAGAATGATGAATTGCGATTCAAAGAAATGAACCCCATATTTTTTTAGCAAAAGTAAGCGGTAGTGTTGATTATTTAAAAAAGAAAAAGAAAGAAACTACCTCAAAATAATTTTCAATTAAATAATATCTTAAGTCAGCATGAACAAAGCAGAGCAGATATTGCACAATGATTGCATTTTTAAATTGTTGGTAGCATTGGCTCAGGTAAAAGAGAAATCATAGGAAAAGATCAAAGAAATAGGGTGGGGGAGGATTTATGTCACTTTGACCTGATATGAAATGTAGATGAATATGTAAAAAATACAGGCCATGGTGTGCTTCTGGTGCCAGCACGGATTAAGGAAGAAGATTGCCTTCCGATAAAATAAATAACATAAATATCAAGATATTAGGAAAGGTCATCAAGCATTGTGTAAAGCCAGAGACGGCCAGATTTGAAAGAAAAATTCCATTTTCTTAGGTTGCAATTCTTTCCCATAGCTAACATGCGCTGATGTGAGCAGGGAAGTTGCCTTGGTTTACGTTGTTTCCAAGAAATGCTCCTGTTCAGCTCCAAATTCACCATCTTCTCTTTCTATCCAGCTTCCGGTTCCATTTTCAGAATGCCTTCCACGCCTTTCTTTGGAATCATAAATTCAGAAATCAGATTCTCTTTACCATCCAAACTTTTGAAGTTCCAATTAAAGAGCCTATAAGAGCACTAGTAAATATTTCACTAACTCTATAACACAAAGTTCTAGGTTTTTTTTTTTGTTTGTTTTTAAATTTCCCCTGATTTTAACATAGCTTTTTGTTTTTTAGTCTGCCATGCCGTAAGTCTAAATAAATAGTGCCAGTGGCACGATTTCGAGCAGAAAAGTGACATGTGGGCAACTGGGACCCAACAGGGGTTGAAGCAATAGCTCTGAAAAATATTGTCACTCATTGACTGATTCAAACAAGCAAACCTTCTAGTTAACTGGAAATTAGGCTTCCAAAAATAAAATGGATGAACCTGGCCTGAAGACATACGGGCTGCAGAAGGAGACAAAGGGGACCTATGACGGCCCACCATTTGGTCTAATGAATGGCTCTGTTCAAACACACACACACACACACACACACACACACACACACACAGGAGATGCAATGGAACAAAAGAGATGCGGTGAGCAGTGGTGCGATTCAACCAGTGTAACAACCAGTGCGATGAGTAGGCGCTTTGCGTGTGCTCTACGTTTCCAAAAGCCCATTTTCAACTCAATGACTTACCTTCTGCTGTATTCCCCAGTGAATAAAACTGTTGCATGGCAAACCACCCTGCTGTGAGAATCAACTGTGCTAAAAAGCCAGGAAATATAGCACAGGAAAGAGCGGGGGTGGGTGGGTAGGGCCAAATGCTCACCGGAACGACCGGTTTGCCTGAACCAGTCCAAACCTGTAGAATCCCACCTCTGGTGGTGAGCATGCAGTATTGTAGATTTTGTTAGCTTGCTCTGCTTGTAGCATCTCAGACGATCCTACAGCACGGAAACGGTTTTTCAAAGGTATCCTTGGGGAAACCTTTTCCTTTTGAGAAACCTGCACCTTAAATTAAGAGACAACTTAGCTTTTGAGCCAGTATAGAATAATCTTGAGAGCAAAACCTATCTGGCACTTTGTCGGTTTCTTTCCTTTCTTGTCTATGGAGATTCTCAATCCTCCAGGTCATGGTTGTCCCAAAGGTACTTTTCAAGAGGCAACTGAACAGCTGGTTTTTCTTTGAAGACATTTCACTTCTTGTCCAAGAAGCTTCTCCTGAAGAGCTGAAGGAAAAGAGTTTTAATAAGCTGCAGACATCTACCCTAATGCACAGAAATGCTTTTGAATCCCAAGTGCTGGTGGTATAAACCCTGAACTGAAAAGAATGAAAGATCTTAAATCTAGTTATCCACTCTTCATTTTCACTTTGAAAAGCAGATGGAGATTGAGAACCAGAAAAGAGAATTTGTTTTGCTTTTTGTTTTTTTAAAGCAACAACTTTGGTGGCACTTCATTTTCTACCGTATGGAGTAATTACGGTCTCTGTCAGATCAAGGAGGGAATTTACAAGCTTAGGTAGGCATGAAAAGTTAAAAAGGGGCTCTTGGAAATTACAAAGTGAGCAGCACAGAAATGAGATCTGTTCCTTCCTTGCTGACGGATTGTCTCTTCCTATTTGAGAAGATGAGTGGTTAGAAAGCATGAAGTTTCCAGGGGATCTGGAAACAGAAGGCATCTGGGTTTCTTAACCCTTCTCCTGAGTCTGTAGGGGAATGTATTTCCTTGTCATGGGCTTCACCTTTGGAGGAGGGGCAAAAACAAACAAACAAAAGGATAGACAGACAGACATAGAGATGGATGGATGGATAGATAGATGATAGAAAGATAGCTGATAATAATGATGATGATAGATGATAGAAAGGTATAAGGAGAGACAGATAACGAGAGAGAGAAAGAGAGAGAGAAGAGAGAGATAAGAACAGATTGAACAGCCATTTGTCTTAAATAGTATGGTTTCCTGCTCCAGTAGGGGTTGGACTAGAAGACTTCCAAAGTCCCTTCCAATTCTGCTATTCTGTTAGTCAGACACATGGGTAATAAGGAGAGCAATAGAGGATCAGTGGGAAACATACCTTAATTCAGGCTGAACATCAAAGTGTTCTGCATTCTGATTCAAGGAGAGGAAAGCAACTTCTTTTGATTATGGTTATCTGCTGATCTATCTATCTATCTATCTATCTATCTATCTATCTATCTATCTATCTATCTATCTATGATCTATTCTTTCTCTCTCTCTCTGTTTGTATGTATATACATATATATATATATGTTTTTTTAAGCTTTCGCGGGTACTTACATGTGTGCTGTTCAGCTTCCTTCGGGTATTATCCCACGTCATTGTAGTGCTTTCAAAGTTGTAGCAACGTTTCAGCAGAATCTCATCTGCCATCATCAGGCTTCTGTATGGATGTGGGTCTCACAGCCTTTGGTTTCAAATTCGAGGCTGGCCTATTCTGATTGGTTGAGAGTTTTGGTCTGTGTTCACTGGACTTGGAGTTTGATTGATTGGTGTTTCTGGTTTCTTCTGTCTGTTTTGTGGCTTTGATTGGCTGGCAACACTCTGTTC
This sequence comes from Laticauda colubrina, assembly GCA_015471245.1. Taxonomy (NCBI): domain Eukaryota; kingdom Metazoa; phylum Chordata; class Lepidosauria; order Squamata; family Elapidae; genus Laticauda; species Laticauda colubrina. Next base: position 3,727,885 of record BLBF01000045.1, on the reverse strand, counting down.
CTGTGTTGGAGGCTTTCAGTGCAGCTTGGCTTCGTGTGAAAGGACGGCTGCTATCCATTAGGAAGCCAGGTTTCACCTGGGTGCCTGGTGGGGGGGTGTTCGAGTTGGAGGCATCACTCTCAAATAGAAAGATCTTCACACCACAAACCAGGCAAATACCTGGGCACAAACAGACTCCCCCTGATACCTCCAGCTCAAACACACCCCAACCAGGCACCCAGATGAAACCTGGCTTCCTAATAGATAACAGCCGTCCTTTCATGCGTAGGAGCACCATTACAAAACCTAGCTAAATACTTAGCAAAACAACTACAGCCCCATGCTGAGGAACCCCAAAGACAAAATTGACCTGGAAAACCAAGGCATATACAAAATTCCCTGTACATCATGCCCGGCCACATACATTGGACAGACCAATAGAAGAATAAGTACCCGCCTAGATGAACACAAAAATGCAGTAAAAAAGCTGGAACACACCTCCTCACTAGTCCAACACATGAAAACCACAGGTCACAACATCAACTTCAATGGCACTAAAACCCTGGCCACTATAGAAAACCCCAGCCACAGAATCATCAGAGAAGCCATAGAGATTGAAAAAAGACCTGACAGCATAAATAGAAGAGATGATTCCACCAGACTGTCAATCATTTGGAAGCCTGCACTCTCAAATAGAAAGATCTCCATGCCACAAGCCAGGCAAACACCTGGGCAAAAACAGACTCCCTCTGATAGCTCCAACCTAACCCCCCCACCAGGCACCCAGGTGAAACCCAGCTTGCTAATGAAGAGCAGCCGTCCCTTCACACGGAGCCAAGCTGCACTAAAAGCCTCCAACACAAGAACAGACTGTTGCCAGCCAATCCAAGCCACAAAACAGACAGAAGAAACCAGGAACACCAATCAATCGAGCTCCAAGTCCAATGAACACAGGTCCAGGCTCCCAACCAATCAGAATGGACCAGCCTCAAATTTAAAACCAGGAGCTGTAAGACCCATATCCATACAGAAGCCTGAGGATGGCAGATGAGATTCTGCTGAAACGTTGCTACAACTTTCACAGAACTACAATGACGTGGGATAATACCCGAAGGAAGCTGAACAGCACACATGTAAGTACCCGCGAAAACCTAAGAAAACAAATATATATATATATTCTCTGCCTCTGTCTGTCTGTCTGTCTCTCTCTCAAACACACACACACTGTCTGTCTGTCTATCTATCTATCCATCCATCCATCCATCCATCTATCTATCTATCTACCTACCTACCTACCTGTCTACCTATATTCTATTTCTATATATTTATTAAAAGGAATTAAAAGGGGGCTTAGCCATTGGAGAGAGGAACAACGTTTCTACTCTCTTGTAAATAAAAGGAGTGCTAGAATTCTGCCACCCACCAAGAGACCTTTGGAGATCCAACCTTATATATGAATTCCATTTAATGGGGAGCCATGAAAAACCATTAAGGAGGTTCTTCCGCTATGAGTCTCTTCCAGACCAGAAAATGTGGGTAAGTGGGTAGCCATATAGATGGTTGAAACTGCTCCTTGGACAAGAAAGCTCTATTACTTGGCAGAGGGAGATGAACAAAAATGAAGACCAGGAAAGCAGAATTAGGTTTGCCCAACCTGTAGGTTTTGCTGACCCAACCATGCCCTATGGCATGGGTCCACAGCCAAGCTGGTTTAATGTGGCAAACAAGTCCTTTTTATCCACAGGAAGTCAGCCAAGAACACACAGCAACGGAACATATAAAACAGCAATAATCACCAATTATCAACCAGGAAAGAATGTAATTACTGTGTGTGGCATATAGGTTATTTACAACATGCTCTGCTTGGGCCTGGCTTCAGAGATCATCGGTGGTGATAGCTACCTTAGTTAGAAATCACCTGCTAGAAAAGAAAAATGCTGATTCAATGCCTCTTCCCTCCACCATGACAAGGGTCCTTTGTCTAATTCCCTTGGCCTTAAGCATAGGGAATGAACAAACGAATTGGTAAGGTGGTGAGGAAGGAAAGAGGTGTCAATAAAGGAGAATATTTGTAGCTCAGGGTTGAAACGAGGGGCTCTTGGTGCTCTCTGAGCTTGGTGGTTTTCTTGCAGACTTTTCATTACCAAACTAGGTAACATCATTAGTGCTAGATGGTTTTGCAAAGAGGAGGAGGAGAAGAAGGAGGAGGATGGAAAGGAGGAGGAGGAAGAGGAGGAGGAAAAGAGGAGGATTGTCAGGTCCTTGGTGCACTCTGAGCTTGGTTGTTTTCTTGCAGATGTTTCATTACTCAAACTAGGTAACATCATCATGACTAATAACGAGTAGGGTTTGCTCTCAGTTTATATTCAAGTGGCTTGCCCTGTCAGTGATGGGGGAAGAGGTCTTAGAGGTTCTTTGGTTGGGCTGTTTACTGTTGTCTCTTTGGCAGTTTCTTGACTGGGGTATTACTGGATTGTGCATTGAGTATCAAACAAATGTCAGACCAACAATCAAGCCCAACCCAAAGTATCACTCCCACTAACACTGTCAGGGCACATCACCAACTGACAGCAAATCACACTCCTTATGAACATTGTACCTAGTTTGGGTAATGAAATGTCTGCAGGAAAACAAGCAAACTTAGAGAGCACCAAGGACTCCACATTCCTCCTCCTTTCCATCTTCTTCCTCTTCCCTCTCCTCCTCCTCTTTTCCTCCTCCTCCTCCTCCTCCTCCTCCTCCTCACAAATACTCTTCTCTTCTAGCATGTATGATGTTACCTAGCTTAGGTAATGAAATGTCTGCAGGAAAACAAGCAAGCTCAGACAGCACCAAGGATGAGCACAAGAGGATGAGAAAGAAACTCCCAATAATCACATTTTGATCTTGTTTGGTATAAGTTGGGGTAAGGGCAAACTCTAATAGGTTTTGAATTTTATTTGAATTATCCTACCATACCAAAAGTGAAGAACTTTCTTGTGATCATTTTCTTGATTTGGCCCTCCTTCAAAAGTTTGACAGCAACAGATGCTGGATTCCTTCCAAATCCATCTGGAATCTAAGTTGTTCACAATATGCACAATATTTTAATGCACAATATTTTAATGAGACTAAGGAGGAATACGATGCATTTCCTTCTGAATTTTGGAAATCCAGTTGCTCTCCACAATCTTCCAGGTAATATGTATGAGGGAGGAAAAGAAAGTCTCATCACTTATGTGTTCATCAAGCAGGATGGAAACTAATCAAGGAGAGAAGCAGCCTAAAACTAAGGAGAAAGTTCCTGATAGAACATTTGATCAGGGGAACAGCTTCCCTCCAGAAGTTCTGGGGTGCTTCATCACTGGAGGTTTTTAAGTAGAGACTGGACAGCCATTTGTCTGAAATGTGTAGGGTGTCTGCTTGGGCAGGAGGTTAGACTAGAAGACCTCCAAGGCAGGGGTGGGCTACTGGGGGTTCGCAGAGGTTCAGGAGAGCCCCTAGCTAAGATTTTGCACAGTTTGAAGAATCCCCAAATTCCACTCCTGGCTGGTCCAGCCAATCCCTCCCCTCCCAGGAGTCCCCAAGTGGCCAGTTTTGGATGCAGGTAAATGCAAGGGTGCGTGCAGAGGCTTGGGGAGGGTGAAAATCAGGCCTCCTGGAAGTTCAAGAAGGCTGGAAATGGGCCCAAGTCCAGCTTCCAGAGAGCCTCTGGAGCCCAAGGAAGCCATTTTCACCCTCCTGGAGGCTCGAAGGAAACCTCTGGAGCCCGCGGAGGGCAAAATCCCCCTCCCCACTGTGGTGCAGGAGGCCAGCTAGTCCAAGCCCACCGTGGCCACGCCCACCCAGCAACTGGACAGAGAACCCGTTGCTAAAATTTTTGAAGCCTATCCCTATTCCAAGGGATATTCTTCCAGCTCTATTGTGATTGATTGGTTGGTTGATCTTTCTCCTAGTGCTAAGAGGCTATCATTTTATAAGCATAAGCCCATTATTTATGCACAGCTGATCTCTGGCCAGTCCATATGGTCAAAGCTCAGGTTTCCATAAGATCAACCTGCAAAATAATTTGATTTTTAAAAAGACTTGCAAAACTAGCTCATTGCTTTGGCCACAATCTTCCCAGTAATACCTACAAAGGAGGAAAAGTAAACCCCTTCACTTATGTGTTCTTCAAGCCGGGGAAGGTATGGATGGGGCTTCCTAAAAGACTTTTTTTCTACCACATTTTTTTATGTCCTGACTCATTCTCTCTGCAGGGCCAGAACTGCAGAGAAGTAGGGCTGGAAGCACTGCGCTAGATGTCGGGTTTATGAGTAAACACTTGCAAAATGAACATGGTCTCAAACAAGCTCAACAGAAATCCCACGTCCTGCAATTTGAGAATTTCACTTGCCAGTAATTGCAGCCAAGAACATATCGTCCCAAGTCTAGGATTTTCAAGTACTTAGAATAATCATAAACCACAAGAAGAAACAAACCTTCTCTGAATTCAATAATACTGGAAGCCACTTTCATCCTGCTTTCTTGTGCCAGTAGGGAAAACTGACACATCTAGAGTAAAGACTTAAAACATAGGAAAAACAGTTGCAGGAACTGATCTAGTCTAGAGAACGGAAGGACTAGGGGTGGCATGATAGCAGTCTTCCAATCTCTCAGGGGTTGCCACAAAGAAGAGGAAGTCAAGCTATTCTCCAAAGCACCTGAAGGCAGGACAAGAAGCAATGGGTGGAAACTAATCAAGGAGAGAAGCAACCTAGAACTAAGGAGACATTTCCTGACAGAACAATTAATCAATAGAACATCTTGGCTCCAGAAGTTGTGAATGCTCCAACAGTGGAGATTTTTAAGAAGAGACTGGACAGCCATTTGTCTGAAATGTATAGGGTCTCCTGCTTGAGCAGGGGGGTTAAATTAGAAGACCTCCAAGGTCTCTTCCAACTCTATTGTAATTGATTGATTGGTCTCTCTCCTGGTGCCTAAGGGACTATTATTTTATAAGTATTAGTCCATTGTTTAGACACAGCTGATTTTTGGCCAGTCAATATGGTCAAAGCTGAGATCAAGCTGCAAAATAATTTGATTTTAAGACTTGCAAAACTGGGCCATCACTGCAGCATTGCTGCAATCACTTTATCCAATGTTCTAGCTAAACATTGGCCAGAAACATATCTAAACAAATCAGAGCAGTACAACTGGTCTCACTCAACAGAGCTAAACTGGAATCAGAAACGCCCAATTCTTAAGAAGAGTGACCTCTGCAAGATGGCCAGCAAAGACATTTTAATAAATAAGGAAACAAAGAAACAAATATGGTAATCATTTCAAAAACAGGCTTAGTGATACTGCTTAGTGACAGCAGCCCTGACAGTTCCAGTTGCTATGGCTTCCCTGTTGACCTTGCTTGTTGGAAGCTGGCAGGGAAGGTCATGTCTTGTGATTATTGACCACGAGGACAATAACAAGGACCAGTTGTAGCTACCACTCATTCAGCACTGTCCATAGTTTGAATAGTTGCTATTAAACAAGGGCCACCTGTAAAATGTAAACCCTTTTAAATGGTGGCACATCCTGGTGCCAAGAGCCATGGTGGCACAGTGGTTAGAATGGAGTATTGCAGGCTGACTGTGCCGACAGTCAAGAGTTCGGTCCAGACCGGCTCAAGGTTTACTCAGCCTTCCATCCTTCTGAGGTCAGTAAAATGAGGACCCAGATTGTTGGAGGCAATATCCTGACTCTGTTAACAGCTTAAAGAGGGCTGTAAAGAACTGTGAAGTGGTATATAAGTTTTAAGTGCTATTGATACTGCTATCCTCTTTCAGAGCTAAAGTGGACATAGTACAATCATACATTCCTTTTTAGTGAAACATGGACTAGTAATAATATACTTAATCAAGTAAACATCTAAATTAGTTTCTCACTTGTCTACTTTACAACTATTTGTAACCATTTCTTCCAGATTTAATATATATCTCACTGAATTCACCAAAGGATGTCTTTTTTTTACTATCCCTGATGGAGATTTTGCTCACTGCTGAGGAAGAACATGAGCTTCAGGGTTTCCATTTAACTTCAATAGTACTGACATTCTGGACACAAAACACTTTTTTGGCAGATAATTTGTAATACACAGTGCTAAATGTTGGCTTAACCAGAACATCTGTAGATTTCTGCAGCCTTGAAAGCTCACTGTAAAGTATAAACTCTAGAACTAATTTGCAAAATAAATACATAATACAAATCAACTTGCAAAAGTTCATCCAAATCTATTTAAAGGGGCACTGGGTCCAATGGAACAAACTTGATTTTCCGATTTGATCTGAAAGAAAGAACCACACACAATTCAGTTTGGAGATGATTCAAAGCATCTTCTAACTGTGTTTGAACTCGTGTGCTGGATAGACTTAACAATGAAGATATTACTGACTTTTTAATCTGGTGGCCTTGAAATATGTAGACTTAAGAGTCTCACCAACACTAATGGTCAGATATGGGCAAGTGATTAAAGAATAAAGAATGTGAATAAGTGATTAAAGAATAAAGATGAGAGAGGTTAAAAGAAATAAAGGACGTAAGGAATTAAAATTAATGTAAGGGAGGGAGCTAAGGGGAGAAAGTATCTTTAGATAGGTCCAGTCCTAATGTCTTTTCCCAATCTGACATGCACTAAATGTTCTAATACAAATGAAACTCTAATGATACACTTTGCTTTTTCTTTTGATCCAGCCCTAATTTACAGCACGTACGCACACAAGCACAAATGTCACAGTTCCTAAATCTAATGAAACACTAAGTTATACTGTGAAAAATTCTGAACAAAGGACTGCCTTCTGCTAATTGCCTTGGATTGTGAGACAAGCAGTGCTTGTTCACGATGAAGACAATAAAATATGTCGTTAATAGCCACCCGTGAAAAATAGCAAGTGATTATTCTTTAATTCAGTGTGTGAACCGAAGTAAAATTTAACCAGGTTGCACTTTATTAAAATTGCACCAGAGTGTGTGTTGTTTCAACACATTAATTTCCTCCATTTGAAGCCACATTCACTGGTTCTTCTCACTACTTGTTCTATGGAATACACGGATACCTAAGTACTCAACTGCTTTGAAACTCATCAAATTTGGTACTCAAAGCATTTTGAAGGGAAAACTATGTCCTGGTACTCATCATTTGTTTAGTACTCAATGCATAAGCTAGAATTTGTCGGTGTTGGCTGCCTTGTGACTTACATTATGCCTTAAGGGAAAAAATTGTTGGTACTCCTCGGTTTTGGTATTTATCGTGCCTCCTGGAACCAATTAAGGATGAGTACCGAGGTACCACTGTGCAATGTTGCCAAAAGTATGGCACTCTGGTGGCTGGGGAATTCTGGGAGTTGAAGTCTTAAAGTTGCCAAGATTGAAAATTCCTGATTCTTAAAGATCTAGTTTTTTTTCAAGGTGGCCTCATTATTAAGATGAAGAGGACAGTCTATTTGGAAGAGTTTGGCCTTCACTATTTATTATGGACACTATACGTTCTACGGTTTTCTCTGCATTGGTTTTATAGCTTTTTGATATGCTCAGATGACTAATCAATAAAGTTCTTTTGTTGATGTTGGTAGAGGGATACTGCCTCATTCGAGACTCAGCTTCATTGGGTATTTTCTGAACTATAACATCAAGAATAAGATTAAGAACAGAGTAGATTCTCATGAAATCAATTGAGGAACTCAAGTTATGATTTTGTAAGAAGTGTGCGGGTGTGTGTACGTGTAAAAATTAAGAATAAGATTGCTGTGAGACTCCTGTGAAGAGACTGCTCTTTCATATTATTTAAGGGAAAAGTTATGTAGTTGGTTTTCTACATGGCAAGTCTGTTTGCCGAGCTTTCTCCATTGTTCCCTTTGAACGAAAACACTATTTTTAATCATGCGAAAGAAGGATTAACACACCTTATTTATTTTTAATCCATTGGCATGATGGATATGTGAACTGGCATTCTTCCAAAAGCAAGTAAAGAAACCACTCCTGATTTCAATGATATCAATCATAATACACACCTTATTTAAAAATAAAAGTCTATGTGGATCTTAAGTAATTAATTACACATGAAAAATAAGGTAATAGTTCCCATCAAGCCATCATTGCAAAATGAATAAGTGCCACTTGTCACTATTCCATAGAGGTGAAATGTTGCTTTATGATGACTTAAATATGTTTTCTAGTGTTGCAAGGAAATGCTTCTATTGGAAGATCTGACCTTTATGGCTGAGTAAAAAAGAAGAAACCAAACTGGAACAAGGTTTAATTTGACAGCTCAGAAATGTTTGAAATGCACAACTCATGGCATTTTAAACTTTTATGATAAGTAACTGTTGAATAACAAAATAACAGGGGTGGAAGAGAGCTTGAAGATCTTCTCATACAACCTCCTGCTTAGGCAGGGGACCTTCTACTATTTCAGACAAATGGTTGTCCAATCTCTTCTTAAAAACCTCCAGTGTTAGAGCGTCCACAACTTCTGGAAACAAATCATTCCTCTGATTAATTGTTCTCATTGTTGGGAAATTTTTTCCTAGTTCTTGGTTGATTCTCTCCTTGATTAGTTTCCACCCATGGCTTTTGTCCTGCCTTCAGGGGCTCTGGGGAATGGGTTGTCCCCCTCTTCCTTATAGCAGCCCCTCAGATATAGGAAGACTGCTATCTAATTCTTTTTTCATAAAATTAAAAATATCCAATTCCTGCAACCATTTTTCATTGGGTTGGGAAGGGGAAGGGAGGGGAGGGGAGAGGAGACACAATCTATCATCTTGACAGTGAACTGCTTTTCCATCTCAATTTTTTAAAAAAATGATAAGAACAAAAAATAAGGAGAAAACAAGTTCTCATCCATTGCTTCCTGTCGTGTCTTCAGGTGTTTTGGAGGCTGACCCCTTCTTCTTTGTGGCAGCCCCTTAGATATTGGAAGACTACTATCATCGTCTCCCCTGGTCCTTCTTTTCATTAAACTAGATGCACCCAATTCCACAACTGTTCTTCATATGTTTTAGCCTTCAGTCTCCTAACCATTTTTGTTGTTGTTCTCTGCACTGTTTCCAGAGTCTCAACATCTTTTTTATACCCCGATGACCAAAACTGGATGCAGTATTCCAGGTGTGGCCTTACTAAGGCTCTTCATGCTGAACAATGTCTCTGTTCATAATCTGGAAGATCTTTGATTATTAGACCATTCATTGTACTAATTAGTCAATCTGAATATCCCTCTTTAGAAAGCCACTCCCACAACACCTACTATTCTTAAAATTCCCTGATTTTGGAAAACCCACTTTGTGTTCCAACAGCCAGCAGGAGAAAAGGACCAATTCGGGTACAGGTATCCTCAAAGATTAAGGTTTGTTGAGTTTACTTTTCTAAACCTCTCCTTTCTTTTCCTTTAAGAAATTAAGAGGGTGAGGAGTTTGTTTCCTTTGTGGGGAAGAAACCAAGATTGTTTAAATCTACATTCAATTCTTGTTTTAAAAAGTAACATATCGTTTCTTATCACTTATTGAATTTTTATGTGCAAAAATAAAAGAAGAATGAGGAAAAACTTCAAAACTCTCATGTGCCCAACATCCAAAATGGAGTTGTTATGCAATTTATGAGTATCTTTATCCATCTACTGGTGTATGCATGTAAAAACAAACAAACATTTAAGTTGTTTTACTTCAAAGGAAAAGGAAATTAAGGATTTCTTAGTAATGAGAAAGAAATTTCTACAGACTCTTAGATTCACAATTACCTGCTGTAAAAGAGAAAGGGAGGTAAAGGAGAATATTTATCATTCAGGATTGAAATGAGGGATCCTGGGTGCTCTCAAAGCTTGGTTGTTACAGACATTTCATGACCTGAATGAGGTAACATCCTCAGTGCTCGCAGCACTGACGATGTTACCTAGTATGGTAATGAAATGTTTACAATTAAAAAACAACAACCCCAAATTCAGAAAGCATCAAGGGCCCCACAAAGGGAGCTAAGCTTTTGTTCCATTTCCAAGTGTATTACTTGAGAGAACACAAACATCGGCAAAACCAGAGCACAATTCTTACGTACAGTCCTTTGACATGGCCAAGGAGAGCTGCTATGGTGCAGTATGAATTAATGTGGCATTTTGAGCACTGCTGACTGAGCCCATCTGTGGAATCGTTTCACCCAGCTTGCACGGATGGTTTTAGCCGTGCGTCAGACTGCAGGGTATGCATGCATATCAGAAGATTAGCGGAGAGCGTCAGAAAAATGGGAACAGGGCTGCATTGGATCAGACTTATTACCTCTGGTTAACGGGACCCTAATTTTTCAGGTCAGGCAGTAAGGAAGAGTCAAACTAAATGCAATTTGATGGGCTCTGAATTAAGCCAGTGCTCTGAACAGGTGCTTCGAATGATGAAGTAAGAATTGTATGGTTTGATTGTGGTCAGCTCCTCCATCGATACAGAAATATGCCGGGTATTTCTGCATTCGCTACTTTTTCGTGCGTTGGTTTGGAAATGGAACAGGATTCTTATTTAAACTATCTTTTTCCGATATACAAACAGATAGGATTAGATCAATTTTATTATTTTTTTTCAAGTCAGAGGGACAGTTCATAGTAGAACTGGATTTACGGGATTGCCACCAGATTAAACTTGAACAATAAGGGAAGAGTAGACCCAACCAGATTCAAATCTGCTGGGTGAATTTGAGGATGGCTATACTGTGGGAATCAAACTTAGAAAGACAAACTGGGTCTGAATTCCTAAGGATCCAAGCTGAATTGTATCATTTTGATTAACCCCCATGTCTCAATGCAACCCATTTATTTCTGGAACCTACAAAAAATTGGGCTGGTTCCTACTTACCTACATGCAGATGGAGTGGCGCTCAATTTATCCGTCTTTCTTAATTGTCATGACAGCAGAGAACTGAAACAAAAGGAACGGGATCGAATGAAAGAAATTTTAAAAAAAGAAAGGATTTTCTGCCCCTTCCAGCAACATTCATGCATTCAGAATTGTAATGCAAGAGGCATAGTTCATGGAATAATCCAGAAAAGAAAAATGGGACTTGAATCCCCCAAAATGACAAGCAGAACTTAAACCTAAATAGTAACAGATAGCAGATAATCAGAGTTGGAAGGGACCTTGTAGGTCATCTATTTTCAACCCCCTGCCCAAGCAGACCTTACACCATTTCTGACAAGTGGCAGTCCAGTCTCTTCTTGAAAGTCTCAAGTGATAGCGCTTCCACAACTTCTGAGGGCAATTTCTGTTGCATTGGTTGATTGTTCTCACTGCCAGAAAGTTTCTCCTTATTTCCAAGTTAAATCTCTCCTTGTTCAGTTTCCATCCATCCTTGTCTGGCCTTCGGGTGCTTTAGAAAATAACTTGACCCCCTCCTCTCTGTGGCAGCCCCTTAAATTATTATTGTGGTCAACAAGGCTATGAAATCAATATTTCCCCAAACCTTCCAATAAACCTCAGGAAAGGAAGCACAAAAGAAGAAAGCAACACTGTGTGTTCAAAGAGTGGAAGCTATTCTTTGCAAGAAGGTTGTTGGATTTGACATCATTTTGTATTCGTTGGAGGGTTGATTGGGCGATAAGGAACTTTGGTCCCTGTTTAATCATTGAGAAGGTAAGTCAATAGTGTGATCGTAATTCCAACTCTGCAATATCAGATTGAAACAATACCCTTTGTTCAAGGACGGCCACTTTGACCTCAGCTACAAAATGTCCTGGGGATGTGTTAAGAGAGCCTATATGATAAAGTATGTGTTGAGTTTGAAGTTTTTTATAAACATACATAAGTGGTAAAAGAAGAGCAGATGTCTATTTTCTTCCTAGCTACAATTCTTTGCAATAGATAGCAATACCAATAGCACTTAGACTTATATACCACTTTACAGTGCTTTACAGCCGTCTTTAAGCTGGTTTACAGAGTCAGCTCTTGCCCCCAACAATCTGGGTCCTCATTTTACCCACCTCAGAAGGATGGAAGGATAAGTCAACCTTGAGCCTGGTGAGATTTGAACTGCTGAACTGCTGATAGCTGGCAGTCAGCAGAAGTAGCCTTGCAGTACTTCACTCTAACCACTGCGCCACCATGTCTCAAGATACCACTTGATTTCGAAAATGTCTACTCAATGGACTTCATTTGACCCACCAGACCATTCATTCCAGCATATTTGGCCCAGTTTCTTGTTTGGCCATAACTAGATGACCTATAAGGTCCCTTCCAACTCTGATTATCTGTTATCTGTTATCCTTCCCTTATTTTCTTTCCATTATCATCTTAACAGAATAACAAAAAACAGAGTTGGAAGAGACTTTGGAAGTCTTCTAGTCCAACTGTCTGCTCAAACAGGGGACCCTATACCATTTCATAAAAATGGTTGTCCAAACTTTTCTTAAAATTATCCAGTGCTGGAGATCCCACACCTTCTGGAGGCAAGTCATTCCATTGGTGAATTGTTCTCACTTTTAGGAAATGTCTCCTTAGTTCTAGGTTGCTTCTCTCCTTGATTATTTTCCATCTGCTGCTTCTTATCCTACTGATTTGGAGAATAAGTTGACCCCCTTCTTCTTTGTGGAGACCCCTTAGATATTGTAAGTCTGCTATCAAGTCATCTCTTATCCTTCTCTTCAGTAACGTAGACATACTCAGTTCTCACAACTGTACATTGTACTCATTGTACATAGCCTCCAGTCCCCTAATCATCTTTGTTGCTCTTCTCTGCACACTTTCCAGAGTCTCAATGTCTTTTTATATCATGGCCACCAAAACTGGATGCAATGTCCCAAGTGTGGTCTTACCAAGGCCTTATAAAGTGGCATTAACAACTCAACTGATCTTGATTCTATCCCTCTGTTAATGCAGCCTAGGACTGTGTTATTTAGAGAAGAGGGAGATACAGAGAGAGAGAGAGAGAGAGAGAGAGAGAGAGAGAGAGAGAGAGAGAGAGAGAGAAGTAGGTAAATTATGTCACAGATAGTTATTCCAGCAGATCAGAGCAAGGTATTTGGACAGCCAGGGTGCCTTAAAAGAAAGAGAAAAAAATTCACCAAACATAAGAGCTAGTTGTAATGTGTGCACACTGCAACCTAAAGCCAAGTGCTAAACAAGTTTTGCACATATTTAAAGTTTTCCCACCCTCGACCAAAAAAGTAACAAGAAGGGAAATCATATACACACCCAAAGTGCCTAGAAGAACTGCAGTTTTGCCAACCTTTATTCTAGGATCATTGGGAAGCCCTTAAGCAGGAACTGAAGAGAAGAAGATCGTATGCTGTGTGTGATCTTGGACCACAAACATGTTTGGATTGATAGACTGAACACTTCCATGAAACATTTAGTACTCTGAGTGTAGCTTTCTCTGAATATGGGATTTGTGACCTCAATTCATTTGCAGAAATCAATCTGCTATAAATAAATAACAACAACGTGACACCAGTTGTGATTGGTGTGCTTGGTGCCAACACATTCATATGGTACCTAAGTATTTTTCCAGATTTAGAAAAGTACTTAGGCACAATATGAATGGACAGAACTGCAACTCATCAATTACAAAAATCTGCATTACATCAATGTTACAAAATGTGAATAACAGCACCCATATCTATTTATATCTATTCACACTGTCTTTGACCACTCCTAGATTCTTGGGAAGTGTCCTATAATCAAAAATATTGAATCAAGTTGGTATGAACTGGTAGGCTGTGAAGATGATGGTGATGATGGTGATGATGATAATGGAGGAGGAGGAGGGCAAGGGCAAGGAGGAGGAGAAGGAGAAGGAGGAGGAGGAGGAGGAGGAGAGGAAGAAGAAAGTTAAGATGGCAGAGAAGTCTCTCAGAATTCATATGTACATTATTTTTATACTGCTTTTCACTATACATGACCACTTCAAAAACTCAGAACCCGTGACTGAAACTCAAGCAAAAGAAATATTAACATTTTAACAAAACAAATAAACATACCAGCACAAGTAAGGAAATAAAAAGGGCACAATACCTTTACAAGGTGAGTGAGAAATTCTGTGGCTCAGTCACCTCCTCAGCTGAGTATGAAATTGAACTGTCTCCCCAAGCAAGCTTTGGATTTACAATATAGATGTCCAACCTCCTTTCCAAGTCATCTTCAAACCAGGGCTTGGTTCACAGCTCACTCTGGAAACTCTAACCTGCCTACTTCCTGAGACTTCAAAACAGGAGTTGCTGTTCTGTTGTTCTTTGACTGCATGGAGAAAGAAGAATCATGGATAATGTGGAGAAGCATCCTTGCTTTGTGCTCAGAGGCAGTTCTCCTTGGAATGTCCGTAGAGTATGACATTTTCAAAGGCTCAAGAGATGCCCGAGTATTGCTATTCTGAGCATGTGTTGAATTGTTTTAAGTAAGGCAGCTCAAAAACCCAAATAGTCTTCCAATCCATGGCTGTCTACATTGGAGCGAAGGATCAGATTTTTGGGGTTTTACAGTGTGGTGGCTCGGTGGTTTAAGATGCTGAGCTTGTCCACTGGCAAAGCTGATAGCCCAGATTGGAGACTCAACCGCTGTCCAATGGGGTCAACTCCCATTCCTTGCTCCAGCTGCTTGCCCACCTAACAGTTCGAAAGCATGCAAAGGCAAGTAGGTAAATAGCTACCACTTTGGTGGGAAGGGAACAACGTTTTTCGTTTGCTATGGTGTATAATCATGCTGGCCACATGACCACAGAAAATGTCTTTGGACAACACTGGCTCCCTCGGCTAAGAAATGGAGATGAGCACTGGCCCCTAGAGCTGGACACAACTGGACAGGGGAAACATTTACCTTTGCTTTCACAGCCCTTTATCAGCGGGAACTTGATGTTTATCAGAACCCCTGGAGACTTTCTCCTTTTCTTCCATTGACCCCAGAGAAGATGGTAGAGTGGAAGAACTTTCATTGCTTCTTTCTAGCAAAGGAGAAGAGGGGAGGGATGGGCATGGGTGATTGAACACTCTTTGATCTCCACATTAGGCCTTTCAAAATGCTCCCAGGTGCAATAGAAGGAAATATATAAATATTTACCATCATTGCCTGAAAGCAATGTTCTTTTAATGATATAATTAACATTCATGTTATAGAACTTTCGGGGGGGGGGGGAAATAGCTGAAACACTAGGAGCAGGCAAGTGTTTTTATGAATAGTGCAATAGGAGGAAGGAGACAGTTTTATTTTTTTCTCCCCAGCTAAATTCTTTGGGCAACCTGCCCTCTCTAAGTAGCAATTAAAATGAAGAGGGGGAACAAAACATCAAACCCTTACCTTCCATTGATGCCAATTGGACTTTTCTCCCATAACATGAATTCCTGGAGATAATGGGGCGCAGCTGTTGATTCCCCCCCCCCACTCCATGTCTGGGGAGAGATGGTTTAATTAAACCTTCCCTCAAATTGTAACCTAATAGCAGTTCACACACTTGCTTGCACACCTGGTATTTAAATGTTAAAATCCATGTCATAATGCATAATTGTATTAATGAGTGTGTAGGTGGTTGGAAAACAAATAAATAATTGTTAAAAAAAAAGTTCAAGCATTGATTCAGGCAACTGCTACAACCAACAGATCAAATAGACTCAGTTGGGCATTATTCTCCACTCTCGTGGAGTGGTAGAAGATGACCCAAGGATGTCCAGTCAAACAGAAAGCAACTTTCTTGGCCAACATTAGAGGAAAGGCTGCAGAGATTTTCCGTGATCCGGATAAGATTATTCTCAGTCCCACTTTACCCAGGACTGAGACATCATGTCCTATCTCTTGTCTTCCTTTGCCAATCTTACCTTCGTTTTCCTTTAACACTGTCCCAAAGGTGCTTTTTCAGGAGGCAACTGGACTTTTTTTTTTTTTTTGAAGACATTTTGCTTCTCATCCCAGAAGCTTCTTCAGTTCTGACTGGATGGTGGGGAATGGAAGAATTTATACTCCTTGTAGACAGCTGGTCATCTGCATCCTTTTAGAGGGCCATTGAAGCACTTGGGAGGTTTATCTGTGTCCTCAGTGTCACCTGAGTGATGCTCATGGTTCCTGTAATCTGCAATTTTTTTCCCTCTGGAAATCCATTCCTAACTCCTACACCGTTCAGAGGATGTTCATCCCAAATTGTATAGCTATAAGTCTGTAGAGATTCTCAGTCCTCCAGGTCATGATTGTCCCAAAGGTGCTTTTTCAGAAGGCAACTGGGTTTTCTTGTTTTTCTTTGGAAGACATTTTGCTTCTCATCCAAGAAGCTTCTTCAGCTCTGACAGGATAATGGGGAATGGAAGCAACTCTGGGACAACATGACCTGGAAATGTAAAATCACGAACCAGTAGTTACACTGGTCGGATCCCACCCCTGCTTATACCTATTATCTTGTAAGCAATTGACAAAATAAATAAATAAAACCCTGAATCAGCTTGTAGCAGTTTCCATTTGGAATGGAACATGCAACCCTTGGCCCTCTAAACGAAAGAAAAGCTGAAAAAGTGGCCTCCTGCCTTAGCCACCATTAAATCATTTATGGTCCCCAGAAACCACCTTTTCCAAGGAATTTCTTCCAGAATGAAAGCAAAACATCCATTTTGAAAGCTGCTGAAAGCTAACAAGTGAAATTATGGTGACATCTGCTGGTCAGGAATGTTCTCTTCTCGTCTTGGGAAGAAATCTCACCGCGGATCCATCAGAGTGAGAAGTCAAAACCTGTGAAGAAGGAAGCCCATATCATTACATCTTAAGAGTTAAAGCAGCTTTGCTTTTTCAGTGGATACAAACTTTCATCCTTGTCTTCTGCTTCAGCTAGATTAAGAAAAAATGCTGTTGGATGGTCTGACAGTAACATCTAACACTTTTATCGATCTATTGGGATTTCCTGGCTAAGGCCAGATGCACTGTGTATCTTATCCTGAAATAGATTCCACCAGCATCTTCCGTAGGTTCTTCATATGAAGTGCAACATATTGCAAGGTTTTGCACTTTTGCTATTTAAAAAAGGATATATTCAGCAACAGAGTGGTCAATGCCTGGAATACACGACTGACTCTGTTGTTACATCCTCTAACCTCCTTTAACCTCAAACTATCCACTATTGACCCCACTCCATTCCTAAGAGGTCTGTAAGGGGCATGCATAAGTGCACAGTCGTGCCTATTGTCCCTGTCCTATTGTCCCCATTTATTCACACCTATTTCCTGTATTCTTACTCATGTTTATTCTTATACCTATTATCAAATCAAATCAAATCAAATCAAAAATAAAGATATTAGAAGTATGGAGTCTTTGGTGCTCTCTGAGATTGGTTGGTTGCATGCAGACATTTCATGACCCAACTCGGGAACATCATCAGCGCTAGAAGGGAGTTGAGATTTGCTCTCTGTTTATATACAAGTGGCTTGTCATGTCAGTGTTGGTGGGACTATAGTTTTCTTTTTGGCATTTCCTTGGCTAGGCTGTTATTTACTTTTGTTTGTTTGTCAGAATTACTAATTCCTTGATTGGGGCATTGTTTACTGCTTGATTATTAGTCCGGTATTAAACCTGGTGTTTATCGCTGCTCATTTGGCTCTTGATTGCTCGTGGAGAGGTGTTTCGATCTTTCTGTTTCCTTTTTGATTGTCTCTTTTAAATGGTGTGTAGAAGTTGTTTATCTTTTTATGCCTGTTGATAGTTGATTTGGTCAAATGCCAAATTTCCAAGAATTCTCTAGTGTTTTTGTGCTATTCAATGCTTTCTCTCCCGTGGAAGTTGAAAAGATACTCTCAAACTATGTTCCTACAGTATGATTAACTGGGTTAGTTAAAATTACTGCAGGTGGAGCCATCAAATACTACTCCATCTCTCGTATGAATGGAATTGGTCTCATTTAAATCCAGAAAATGGGGCTATTGAGTAGCAATTTTGAATCTAGCTGCCCCATTATTCAGCCTTTGCCAAGATAAAGCCCACCTGCTCAATTTACAATGCCATTTTCTTTCTGCTTCTTTGAAGTCCACGTTTTCCCAGTTGTAGGAATTGAGTATGTCTAGTGTAATGAAAAGAAGAACTAGGGGGGACATGATATCTGTGTTCCAATATCTGAGGGACTGCCACAAAGAAGAGGGGGTCAAACTATTCCCCAAAACACCAGAAGGCAGGACAAGAAGCAAAGGATGGAAACTAATCAAGGAGAGAAGCAACCTAGAACTAAGGAGACATTTCCTGACAATGAAAACAATTGATCAGTGGTAAGCTTGCTTCCAAAAGTTATGGATGCTCCATCACAGTTTTTTTAAAGAAGAAATTGGACAGGCATTTGTCCAGAAGGGTATAATGTCTCCTGTTTTGCAAGGGGTTGGACTAGAAGACCTCCAAGGTCTCTTCTAAAACTATTACTCTGTTCTAGAGACCTTCACTATCTGACCTGGCTAAATCTTGCTCCGTTCATCTTTGATATATGCTTCTAATGTTGAGAAAAACCCAGGCTGCTTCTTGCTTCTCTGGCCAAAAGGTGGGGTTGTTGTTCACATCTTTGAATCTTTGTCTATATATATAAAAAATATGTATATATTTTTTTCCAAATACAAAACATGTTTCTCTTAATGGATACAATTTTGGAGGGGATAATGGAAGGAAGATCAAAAATCAACATCATCTAGACTCTCCTTGTTCAGAGAGGATACCCAAAGAGGCATGGCAATGAAGTTGTAAATTCTAGTTTTTGGCATACACACTGCTTTGCTTTGCATTCAATCATTTTTGAAACACAACAGTGACATGCTTGAAGTACACGTAAAACACTGCCAGGAAACAAAAAAAAAAAAAAATCAGCACTGCTTGAATGTTCATTGAACTCCACAGGGTGTTCTCCCTGGGTATTTTTACTAACTTTTTTTGTTCATTAATATGAGGAAGGGAGGAACTGACTTCCAGGGCCCATTTTATTTTATTTTTTTAAAAAAGCATAAAGCAAAATTCTAAGAGCTGAAATTCTGCTGTATTTGGGTGGGTACAACAGGGTGAAGGAACATCTGAAGGAATTGAGACAGAAAATTGGCTAATGAACAATAACCAGAGAAAGCCAAAGTTGAACAGCAAAACACGTATTGTTATCAGGTTTCACTAAGAGGTAAATAACAAAAGCGAGCTGTGTTCCTACAAAGAGAAAGGAAAATATGCCTGCGTGCAAAACTGCATATGGTAGCAGAAATGTGTGGAATAGCAAACATTAGATTCCAAACGCCCTTTATTTAAATGCTTTTAAATTATGTATGATATGAGAAATGTACATTAAAAGGTGATTTCCGTAGCCTCATTGTTTGTTTTCAATTGTGAACTGTTCGGAGCATGGAATGAAAACAAAGTAAGGGGTGGAAAGGTACAGTTTCATCCATACCAAAGCCTTACTACACAGATGCAGAGAAAGAAACAAGAGCTGGTGATTGTGCAGAATCAATGTTGTTTTTGCTTCCAACAATCTCCTCTAACTCTTAAAGGTAAAATGTTTTTTTTTTTCCCATTCTTAAAATCAGGGTAAACTAGATAAACTGAGAAACATGGTTGTAGACATTCCTAGACCATGTATGTTTTCACTCATATATTGCTAGATATTTCTCTGAATTGTTTTAAATTTAAAAAACCCATATTAAATTTATCGGCTGCCCAGGGTTAACTCTGGGCAGCTCACAATGTTAAAGAGGATAAAACTATACAAAGCAGCAGGGGTGGAAGGAGGTGAGATCTGCTATCAAACTATCAACCATAAGACATTATCTGAACATTTTGCAAATCCAAAAGTCTCCCTTGGGAGTGGGAGTGATGCAGACCAACCTGTTTTGTAAACTTGGCAACTTTGACATGGGTTGGGTGTCAATTCCTAGAATCCCCCAACCAATTGGGAAACTGACATCCATGGAGTTGACATGCACTCATTTTAAAGTTGCTGAGTTTCATCTTTCATCTGGGTCATCTTCCATTGAAGAATGGCAGACACACGGATCTGACAGGTGAAGATGGACAAAGGGAAGAGCTTTTTCTGTGATGCCATCCCAGTGATGGAATTCCTTCCCCAGAGTTGGGTCTCTGGGCATCTATATTAACATCGATTGTCCTGGGCTTTTTAAGTGGCTTGTAATTGTGTCTTGATATTTTTTAAAATTTTAATTATGCAAATACAATACATCCACCTTATTCTTGCTGAAAATACATTTTACTTAGTCATTTATAATCTCATTAAAATATTAATTACTAATTAATCTAATCATAACTACTAGTATTTTGACCTTGTGTTCTACTACATAAACATCTATAACATTTATTCCATGTTTTGTAATATTTAGACTCTCCTGTGTCTTTTATTTCTAAAGTTAAGCTATCAGATTCTGCACATGCCATAATTTTTCTTATTATTTCTGTTTCTGGAGGTATAATTTTATTTTTCCAATATTGTGCATATAATATTCTAGCCGCCGGCAATACAGTTATAGTTATATTATTTCCTTTTTAAATTTTTCTGATATTATTCCAAGAAAAAATTTCGGTTCAAATGGAATACATTCTCCCACCATTTGTTCTATCCATGTTTGAATCAGTCTCCAATCTTTTTTTTGCAATTGTATTTTGATTCTTACCTTCTGAATGATCAGAGTGCTTCCGCTAATTTTAGATGGTGTTTTTAACAGTGCATGGTATTTGATTTTATTGTATTACTTGGATTTTTGTACATGGGTACATGCCTATTGGGATATCTACTAAGATAATATGAAGTAGTCTTGATTGTTCTCCCAATTAAATGTTTTACAAGTGTTGCGACTCTCCGTGTGTGAATTCAGCATGGGTTTTAAAAATCTGATTCCTTTTACAAAATACCTGGGTTTGCTTGCCAGCAAGGAAACTATTAAGTCCCAAAGAGTCTGATACAAAGTTCCTGTGAGAATACAGCACACAATTGGGCAACGTTGAGAAGAGCAGTCTTCCAAGACAGCAACGATTGAAACTGCTAAATCATGCCTGCGAGAAGTAGGATTCTCACTATAGTCTTTGCATCAAATGGCAAATTGAAAATCACTTCTCATTTTCCAATTACCCAGCAAATTCTAATCTTAACTGAGTTAGAAGGTATGGGTTTATTGCTTTATATCTTGCCAGGAGCCATCTTGAGATCTCCAAGGGGTCAGAGAACGTGCTATAAGAAACCGAGCAGTGAAACTACAGTCCCTCTCTGTGTTATTCTCTGTAATCAAGGTTTACTTGAACTGATCAAGTCACAGTCTAATAAGGGGGATAAAATGGTGTAACTGCGAAATTTGTACTTCTGTATCTCAGTCCCCTTATCATTTTTGTTGGTCTTCTTTGCACTCTTTCTTTAGAGAGACTGAGGCTCCATAACTTTCCCCAAAACCTCAAGATAGCTTGCCCTACCAGTGTTGGTTGCTGCTGTATTTTTTTTTTTTTTCAGTTCTTGGATGAGGGTATTCTTTCTGTTTGGTGGTTTGTCTGGTGTTAATTCCTGCTTATCTGGCTGTTGACTGCTGGAGAGGATGTGTTTTGGGCACTCAAGAAAGGAATTACCAAGGAGAAAAACTCTCGCCCATCGACGCTAGCAAGGCAAGTGCTGCACATACAGGGAATAAACCCCACGCCAAGAATGATTATGATCCGTAGCACTAAGACTTTTGTGGCCTAGTTTTTCAGCACATAGGGTGAATGTTAATTGTTCTTCATGCCTTTTCCTCACAAATCTATCGATCTCTCTCTCTCTCTCTCTATCTATCTATAAAAGCGAAATACCAGTCATGCATCATCACAAAATCTCCAGAACCATAAAGCCTACAAACTTGAAATTGGGCATGTATATTCTTCTTGGCTTCTAGGTGCTGACTAAGAAAGGAGGATTTTTTTTGAAATGACCATCAGATAATTAGTGTTTGTACATTATTACGAACACTCTGATGCTAAGGAGTTCTACTCCCCCTCCCCACCTGCAAAACACAAGCAGAGGAGTTTGTTTCAGTTTCAGAACACCAAGCAGCTTGAGAACAATTGAGCTAAGCCACACCCAGGCCCCTTGCTTTCTCCTTCTTGCTCACACAGCAAATACTGCTTCAGTTTCCAAACAGCCCTCAGCTCCCTCACACACTGACAGGATGCTAGCCAGATGAATACCTATGGATGATGGTAGGCAGAGGCAGAATTCCACACCCCCCCTCCATTTTCCTCCCCCCAAAATTAAGCCCGATCACATAGTTTTATAGCGAAGCATGGGTACCAAACCAGTTTCTTACAAGCCTGTTCTAAATCTAAGGCAATGGTCTCCTGCTAAGGATGCTAAGATTTTCCTACGGCACAGCTTGTATGGGATGCTGAAAAAATGGTGTTTCTACACTGAATTATTTCAGAGCTGTTGCAATATATCCTTCTGAAAAAAAATCTTGAATGGGCTTCCTGGAAGGCAAATGTTAAAAGAAACTAATTAAAAACGATAGGACCGTGAGAAGCTTTTTGGCCTTGTAGAATTCAGAGTGATGTTTCAAAGAAGTTCCAGAGGAAGACGAGAAGCAGGGCATTAAGGGACCACTTGGCTGTAATTTATGATTTATGAGACCCAGCATTAGCCATTGGTTCAGATGGCTTTCAGAGGGATTCAGACAAATTCAGAGAGAATTCTCTTGGTTCAGAGAGACAATGTAGTTGAATGCATTCTATGGGGGAAATAATTTCTTCTTTAACTGAGGATTTTTCTGGAAAACCTCTGTATCCAGGAAAGCTTCTATCCAGTCTCTAAACTATTTATATGTTTTTAGGCTCAAGCAGAAGCAGCAGAAAAAAAAAGCAAAAGAAAAAATGTAAATATTCCATCAATCAAGTCTTGGAATGATGGAGAGCTACTGTCGTGGTTCATCTATCTTCCTGATCAGAAATAATGTATTTGTAACCTTAAATGTATGCAATATAATGGGAGGAAATATTCCCAAACACAGATACCATCAAGGACTGGAATGTGTAACACAGGAGATGGTAATAATTTGGAGAAATTATAAACACCTAAATACTTAGCAGGATCTGTACATTGAAAGATTGCATCTTTTTATTTCCTTCCAAATTTGGGATCATAGTTATTGCAAATGGAAAATGTTTTCATGATTTCAATTCTGATTTTCTGGGTACAGAGTTTGCAAAGAGCATGCTTCACAAACTGAGCAGGGAATGAAAATCCCGTTAAATCCTTAACCAGGAAGGGGGGGGGGGGGGAGAATGGTATCAATTTAATTAAAAGTGCCAATATTTGCAAAGACTTAATTTCAAATCTCTACTAATTTCTGTTTATACATATTTTGGTAAGACATGGGAGAACTAATTGTAACAAAGCCACAACTGAGCAACAACAGTGTATGTGTGTGTGTGTGTGTCTCTCTCTCTCTCTGTGTGTGAGAGACTGGGTGTGTATGTTAAATTGTTCAAATAATGCTTGAAATTTCCTAAGCTTTCTTTCACATCATATGTCCATTGTTGTTCATCTGCTGCTTACAGCGCACTGAGGTCAAAATGCAGAAAGGCTATTCCAGGGGCTGTTAAAACTGGGCATGGTTGAGCTGGAATCCACCTCCATGGAAACTGGATCTTAAAAATCCATTTTCTGCAACGAATGTTAAGGATCATGACAAGAAGGCCCATTTGGCTTCGTTTGTATAAATGAAACAGAAGAGCATCACTGGAAGAGTCCATTGTGTTTGAGCAGCTTGTAAATTCAAAGAAAGAAATCATCACTACATAACTTTCATAGAACTGAAACATAAATATCTGGGGATGTTTAAGTTGGAGGAGGAGGAGAAGGAAGAGCAGGCAGAGGAAGAGGAGGGGAGGGGGAGGAAAAAGAAGAGGAGAGGAAAAAGAAGAGGAGGAGGAAAAGGAGAGGAAGAGGAGGAGAGGAAGAGGAGCAGGAGGAAAAGGAGGAGAGGAGCAGGAGGAAAAGTAGGAGAGGCGGAAGACAAGAAGAGGAGGAGGAAAAGGAGAGAAAGAGGAGGAGGATGGGAAGGGGAACAAGGATAAGGAGAGGAGGAAGAAGAGAAGGAGGAAAAGGAGGAGAGAAAGATGAGAAGATGAGAAGAGGAAAGGAAGGAGGAAGAGGGGGAGGAGGAGAGGAAGAGGAGGAAGACAGCAGCTCTGGGAACTGGATGGGGCTGGGACCTGTCACTCCAGGAGATCTGAGGACAATATGGGTGAAAACCGAACAGCCCTTTATTGAAGTTCTCTCTTCTAACCTAGTATGTAATAATATGATTGCAAGACTACAAGTTAGCGTACATTCGTTTAATGACGGTTCAATGTTACAATGACACTGACAAATGTGACTTGTGACCAGTTTTCACACTTACAACCACTGCAGCCTCGCCATGGTCATGTGATCAAGATTCAGGTGTTGGCAAGCATTTATGTCCCTTGCACTGGTTCCTTGCAATGACCATTTCTTACCTTCCTAGCTTCTGGCAAGCAAAGCCAACAGGAGAAGCCAGCTTCGCTTAACAATGGCATGGTTCACTTAAACAACTGCAGGGATTTGCTTTGCAGTTGTGGCAAGGGAGGCCGTAAAATGTGTTGTGCAACTCCTTTAACCACTGTCTCGCTTAGCAACAGAAACATTGAGCTCAATTGTGGTCATAAGTCGAACACTAGCCATACCGTGGGAATAATCTCTTTTTCTTATTTTGTACAGCCAATCTTCTTCCATTTGGGATACACACAAACCCACAAAACCCCACCTGCAGTGGAACATAATTATTGTTTATTTCTAAGTGATAATAGGCCGGTTTGGCTGATACATTAGATAGAAGAACCAATAAAGAAAGGATTTTTTTCCAAAAAAAATAAAAAAAGAGGCTACAGCAAAAAGGTGCATTTCCTTTCTTGCTTTTATCCTCTTCTTCTTTTGGGAAGCCATGTTTTCCTTAACAAAAATAATGCTAAGGCACCTGGAGAACATCTTCAGAAATTAAAAACGCATGTCCCTTAGGAATGCATTTTCCAAGATGAAGCAGATAAAACCAAGTCTTGAATTCTGTTTCTTAAAAAAAGGAACAATTTCCCAACTATTTACCGATTTCCATTTACATCTGTTTTTGTGCTCCTCAAAAGTTCGTGCATGGGCAAGAGAGGATGTATAACATCCATTAGGTACTGGGGGAAAAAAGAAAGAGACAGTCCCTTCCCAGAGAGTCAGCTATTTACAAAAAATAAATGGCATTCTAAATTTCTGTCCCTTGCATGCAATATCCGACATTAATCCTGGGGTTTTAAAAATTCTTTTCTCACTTTGCTGGGCCTCCTCTCCTTGCTTTCCACCTCCGTAGGATCTTGCAAAACATGGCGGTCTCTTTTCTTCAGGAATTTCTTCCCAATGGTTCCCACTAATGTTTCATACCTGTGAACAATCATTGCAAATGTGAGAGAAATGTTCAAGCAGGGTTGTAGCCCTTGAGAAGATCACAAAAGAATCTTTAAGATGCTCTTTTAAAGCAAAAATTCTCCTCAAAATACAGAGACTTCAATTTCCAGATTTCTTTTCTTGTTTGTTTGTTTCTCATTTTCTTTTTTACTCTAGTGACAAAGAGGGAAGACAAGGTTGTGCTTTCCATGTCAGCCTCTCCAAGCCTTTGACTGTCGCATCCATTCTTCAACTAGTTTAGTTTTACAAAAGTCTACTCTTTTGCCCTTAACATATTTTTGAAAATTTACACAGTGAAAATGGAGGTTTATGAAATGAAAACAGGAGCCAGAATAACAAGGAGAAAAGAGGAAAAATTTCAGCACCTTCAATAGATAAGAGTTTTCTCCCACAATAAACAGGCAAATGGAGATGAAATCAACCATGCAAAGAAGTTCTTATCAAAATTTAGCTCAACCTAACCTCCTCTTCTCTTCCTCCTCCTCCAACTCAAACATCCCCAGATATTTATGTTTCAACCAAGGCATGGTATAATAACCTTACAATTTTCCACCAAATTTGGATGGATAATTTCTGCAAACATTTTTCAAATGAGGGCTCACAACAGCCCTGTGAGGTAGGTTGGGTTGAGATGGAGGGGGGAGGCTGGACCAAAATTACCCAGCTGGCTTCCCAGCTTAAGGTTGGATTAGAACTCACTGTCTCCCAAAGACTGGTTTTCATGGTAAGGTAAGACTAGAACTCACAGTCTTCCAGTTAGACCAACACCTTAACCATTACAACAAGCGGGTTCTCTATTTCCCGCTGAAGATATCCAGCTTTTAATTTAAAATCCTTCTTCCAGCCTCTGGCTGCAGCCTCCTGTTTTACAGTCCCCCTCAGAGCCAAATGCGTTAAAAAAGATTTTGAAATGATTTCTCTAGGTACGCCTATAAATATTTCCTCTAATGTTTTTGTTGGCTGTGAATCCAATAAAAGAAAGAAAGAAAGAAAGAAAGAAAGAAAGAAAGAAAGAAAGAAA
>BLBF01000045.1:3686893-3697403 GCA_015471245.1 Laticauda colubrina | reverse complement strand
TTCTCTTCTCTCCCCTCCTCTCCCCTGTATTCTATTCTCATAGTTCTTTTCTCCTCTCTTCTCTCTTCTTCTCTTCTCTCCTCTCCCCTGTATTCTATTCTCATGGTTCTCTTCTCTTCTATTCTCATGGTTCTCCTCTCTTCAGATCCACTCTATACTACTCTACTCTCTTCTCATGGTTCTATTATATAGCTTTTCTTGCCACAGTTAATGGATCACTGCAGTTGTTAGGTTAGTAATGCAGTTCTTAAATGAATATGGTTTCTCCATTAGCTTTGCTTGTCACAAGGTCGCAAAAGGAGATCACGTGACCCTGGGACACTGCAACCGTCATAAATACCAACCAGTTGCCAAGCGTCTGGATTTTGATCACATGACCACAGGGATGCTGCAATGGTGCATAAGTGTGGAAAACAGTCATAAGTAAGTCTCTTTTTTCAGTGTCACTTTGAACAGTCACTAAATGGACCATTATATGTCCTGAGTCTGCCTGTCCTAGGTCTTGTTCTGCCATCAGCTTTCCATGTTTCTAGGGCTCACTGATCTGAACTATCTAGAAGACCCATTGATCCGACAGAAGGAAATTCACTTCCTGTTCTGACCCAGGCTTTGTCAAACGTATTTAAACACAAACTTGTTTTAAAAGCAAAACCTCTTTTATTGAAACGCTGGGAATTATTTTCATTCTCAGCCAGATCTTATCTTAAACAGTTCCCCAAGATAAGCACACACCTTTCAGTGCTGTGGAATGCTGCCAAAAACAGAAGTATCCAATTATAACAGAAATCAACTGAAGTACCAGAAAAAAACCCAACCAGAGCTTCAAAAAGGATTCGGGATCTATCAAACTATTTTGCTTCCTGCAAAGATTTTGTCATTGAGGTCTGACTTTTACCCCTTATGGGAGGCGCAATCACCTCCCAGCCTTACTCCCGAGTCACCCCTTCTGCTTCAGCTGCTCTTGCCCTCTAGCAGCTCTGCGCACATGCACACTGGGAACAGGCTCCCCTGGGTCCTCTGCCTCGCAGCTGCTGGACTCCAAAGGCAGCACCCCACTCCCAGATGGTCCTGGCCCCATCCCTGCATCGGACTCAGGGCCCTCGCCCGAGTCCTCTCCAGACTCCTGACTGGTTCCCTTTCGTCCTCACTGTTCGACTCCACTGCCATCTACACCAGTTGCCGGCAAACTGCAACCCTTCCATGGAAAAGGGATTAGGGCTGCAATCCTGAACAAATCCCTCCGAGAGGGCTAATTCTGAGCACTCAAGCCTCTCAACCTTTTGTCAAACCTGCGGATCGTATTGCAGAAAACCTGTTTTAAATCACTCTGTCAAGTAAGTAACCTCTCAGGGACTACTTGAGAAGGGAAAGCAAAATAAATAAATGGTGGGGTTTATTTTTGTTTTTCTTAAATCCTGCTTGGCCTTTGTTTTTTCCTAACAACAACAACAACAATAATGAACTATACTTTAATGAATAAAAGTATCATATTACTACCCCACAACTTAATGGCAGCCTTAAAGGCGGAGATAAAAAAAGGAATGGCTTTGACATCAACTTGAAGCAAACAAACCATGAAGGGTCGGCGATATTGACTTATAAATATTTGACGAGTATTTATATTTTAAAAAATTAATGGCAATCCTGCTCAGATGTTCTTTTCCTGAAAGAAAAAAAAAAAAAAAGGCAATGGAGCCATCATCCATCACAGCCCTGTCTTCGGCTGAATAATGTGTTCCACTACAGAACAGGAGTGGAGTTCATTAGGCACTGAACCAAGATTAATCCGGCTTTGATCTCGACACTGAATTCACATATCCAAGGACAACAGCTAGGCTGGGGTTTTATTAACACACCCCACTCAATAGCGCACCCCCAATAGCAATATGGCTGCATTGGTAAGTTGGAGAAGAGGGAAAGGTATACAGTCCTCGACATACAAGAGTTTGCTTAAGAAGCTACAACAGCACAGAGAATGGGACCGGCTCATGGGATGAACCCATGGATAATGTAAAACATCTGAATGAGGTTTGTTTTGGTTAGTTACCAGTACTTCTAGTATGGCTATTTCAGCTATTGCATTATCTTATTTATTTGTATCTCTCCTTTATTATTTTTACAAATAAGGTGGCAAACATATCTAACACACCTTCCTCTTCCTATTTTTCACAACAACAACCTTGCATGGGTTAAGCTGAGAGATGGTGACTGGCCCCAAATCGTCCAAACAGTTTTCATGCCTAAAATGGGACTAGAACTCTTCATCTCCTGGTCATTGGCCCAAAATCACCCAATCAGCTTTTGTGCCTAAGGCGGAATTAGAAATCACCATCTCCTGAGGTCCAGCCTGGTGCCTAAACACTTAGAAAGTGTTACTACATTATTTAAATTATATTGCCTTTTAAATTCCTCGTTTTCATGCTTCTTTTTCTGTTAGGTAAACAGATAAAAAGCAAAAACAAAGAGAAAGTTATACTTATTATACTAGAATGAAGGCTGAAGTGCAAATATATAATGAATTAAAGGTAAGCCAAACAGGAAAGTGAAAAAAAGAAGAAATAAATCCATTCTAATATCTTATTTTTTAACCCCTCAAATTGCTAATTTCGACTTTAAAATTTTTTAAACTGCACCTTGGATCTCTGTGATTATTGCTCCTTGCTATGTGCATCATTTTAATTCCTTTTCAAACAGTTTTAGTCTCTTCTTCGCTGGCCTGGCTATGTAATTTCATGCCTTTTTGAACTGGAAGTCACCAAGAGTCCTTCTTGCAAATTGCAGGGGCCCCGTGCATGTACTACGCAAACAAATAAATAAGGAGCAAATGGAAAAAGCAGAAAGCGTGAAAGAGACTTCCAAAAACACAGAGAAATCGTGGGGTTTTTCCCTCCCAGAAAAAATTTAGCCTGAACCAACAGCAGATCCAATTTAGCAAAGTCTCCACTTACTTTGGGAGAAAAGACAAACTTGCAAAGTAAAACCCTTCAAAAGGGCTGTAAACTTCTTAAAAAGCAATCTGCAATGCTTAAAGCAGGGTGTGTTTTTTTTGGCAACTTTGGACACTTTTAGGATTAGTGGACTTCAACTCCCAGAATTCCCTAGCCAGCAAAGCTGCCTGGGGAATCCTGGGAGTTGGAAGTCCACACATCTTAAAGAGCCCAAGGTTGAGGAACGCTGGCTTAAAGTGGTGTGTCCACCCCGTTGCATTCATTTGAGGCTGCAAAAAAAAAAAAAAGTTAACAAGAAATAATAAAATGAAACATTAAAAAATAAAATGTTAAAATGTCCCTTCTTGAAAAATTATGAGAGTATTTCAGGCTTGCAATCATGCACAGAGTCCTTTCCTTGCACCCTTAACAAATTATTTGTATCTATTATTTGCAGAAGCTGATTTGGGGTGGAAACTTTCTTTTTCGACAAGCATTTTTTCCGAGAATCCAATTTAATTCCTTAAAAAGATTTTTTTAAAAGCATCGTTTCTAGACCTGAGCATGCGCAGAAGGCGAAGGACTTCGCCACGCGTTCAGCCCGAAGCGCCTCGACTCCTTTCGAATCGTCAACGACGTCGACGAGGCTCCTCGGTTTCCCTGCCCCGCCCACGTCCGAAACTCTTCGGCCGCATTCGGCGCCACGCCTCTCGGCTCCAATTGGCGGCTCTTCCCACGTTCGTCGCCAGCCGAAGCCAATCGGGTTTGCCTTCGTTTGCCGCCGAGAACGGTTCGGAAAGAGTCGCGGTGGCCCCTCCCTTTTCCGAAGGATTTAGCCTCAGCTCGCACGAGCGAAAACCTTCAGAAGATTCTTACCTTCATGCGGAGCAGGTTCTTGGACAGTTTGCTCTTCACGTCCCGAGCCATGGCGAGGCGGAGCGAAATCCTTCCCCTCAAAGGGCAGCGCCTTTTACGGGTTTCTGTCGCTCACAGGCCCGCGGTCCCTCGTCGTGAAATCGCCACTTTTGTGGCGGTGATGGTGACGGAGCATGCGCGATGGCCCGCGCATGCTCAGTAGTCCCCTCTGATGCCTCCCTCCTGGCTCATGCCCTTACTTTCTTTCCCTTGGAAGCCAAAGGCGACTGAGACCTTTAAAAAAAAAAAAAAAGCAAAGCATGTAAAATGCATAGTGACGAAATGAAAAATGTTCCTGAGGGGAGAAAGGGGGTTCAAAAAAAAAAAAAAAAAGTTTGCAAGAAAGAGAGTCACAACCGGCACATATGGAGCACACTCAGCTATATCCAAGTGATGACCAATTCATATCCATCTGTAGGGAGTTAGCACCCACCCCCCTCCCCATGAAAAATGATATCCGAGGAAACATTAAAAAGGCAGAATAGTTCCCCTAAAAGGGAAGTAGAATCTCAGAGAGGCAGAGGCTCACCCCCATCTTTGTTAATGAGTGGGCTGATAAGGCCTGGCCGGGGTATTCTACATAACAAAGGCCTCTACCCACCTCACCTGGAAAGATTGCATCTTGCTCCTTCTTCTCCTTCACCCAATATCTTGAAGCATGTGATTGTCCTTTTCACTTTGGAGCTCCAAGGCATGGAACCCTGTCCATCATGAAACCATCTTTCCAAACAGCCTCCATGTTTCCAGTGTCTTTTTCCCCACTTGGAACTGAATCCAGAAGGATATTTCTTCCAACACATCTTTATGAGCTGCACACAGAACAACATAAATGAAGAAAAATTGAAAAAAAGAAAGATAAGTATTCCTCGATTTACAACAGTTCATTTGAAAGTGACAGCGGCACTAAAAAATGTGGCTTATGTCCGTTTTTCATAGTTGAGACCTTTCTGGCCTCCCCACAGTCAGGTGATCAAAATTTGGATGTTTGGCAACTGACTGATACTTACAGCCTTGTCCTGTGATCCCCTTTTGCAACCTACTGATGAGCAAAGTCAAGGGAGAAAACTAGATTCACATAACCACTCTGTGATGATCCGGGGTGTGACACAAAGGCAACACAGATAAGCAAAAAGAGCCCCTTTATTAGCTCCAACTTTGCCCCCAATGTCCTGGTTACCTTCTGGTAACTCCCCCAGGAACAGCCTTTGACTGCAGAGAATGAAGTCCCAAACATGGTCAACACAAACTGTAGCTTTAAATCCAATTCAGCCAAACTGAAGTAATTAGCTTGGCAGGGCAGGAGCAATAAGGCACCACAAAACTCACATGGTTGTGAAGATGCCAGGAACACAGATAAGTGACAACAACACAGGATAAAGTCATGTTTGCTCCCAGCAGCTTGCCGCACACAGCCTGTCTTTCTTATCAACTTTCTTCCTAGCTGTGGCTGATGAAGGGAATCAGGGCCCTTTCCTCCCCCGCAAGCCATGCAACCCACATTGCTCCCTTCTCTGTTCTTCCCTACTTGCTCTAGGAAGAAGAGGGGGTGGGCCTGGGTCTTCCTCTGAATTCCCTCTCCATTTATTTATTTATTTATTTAATTTGTCAAGCGATTATAAGATAACAGGTATAAGTATAAACATAGTTATGAACATATAAAATGGATACATATAAGAAAAATAAAAAGAAACAATAGGACAGGGATCCCTTGTTCTACTTCTCCCCTGCTCTGCCCAGCTGAACTTTGCCCTTCCCCAGCCTCCTCTACAGCCAACGGAGCCACACTCCCATTCCCTGTCAGCTGTCCAAATTCCTCCTCGGATTCAGGGACATGACACAATGTCAACTTGTAAAACATTCCTACACTTGTTTCCAAGTTGTCATAAGGAAGGGGGGAGGGCTTTTCTCAGACTGCAGAAGCATACAGCAAATGAACTTAGAAGCACATACTAACCTTATCTTTAAAAAGATTGTAGCTAAGCTACCGGAGCTTTTTCCCATATTTTTTTTTTTAATTGGAGAACGTGATCGATGACACCTAGTCTTTGCATGTGCTTAATTGGAGAAACTGATTTATGGCACACCCGGAGGATGGGGGGAAGCAGGGTCACGGGTGACTGTAATTACGTGTGCCAGAATCGGCTTCATGCAGGTCATGCCGGTATGCCGCTCCAAATGAATTCTTTGAAGTTTTTTGAAGTTTGGCTCATGATTAGAGTGGTAGCTGGAATCCTGACAGCAAACCAATTCTGGCATGGGGATGAAAAAACGATGGTGCCCGATACCACTCCTCACCAAGTTTTAAATGGCCCCAACCCTGTTCCAAAAAGATTGAAATGTTTGGATATTTTTTCAGGTATTGGGTTGGGATGAAGGGTGATATAATGGTGTGTGTGGAGCGGCTGACTTTGGAAGGCAGGGAGAAGTGATGGTAACCTAAGGATGGATCAGACAAGAGACAGCCTAGCCCTGTATCACAGACAGAGAAAGAAATTCAGAATAACTTCTCGGGCTGTTAAAAGAGACAGCCGGAGACTTGCAAGATTGAGTTAAGGCAGCTTTACAGTAAAGTAGAATTAGCTCACCTGGTCCTGTTTCCTATCTGGTCTATTTCTGAAGGTTGGCAATATGTTGATAGGATGTTAGTATGTTTTTGGATCTCAACCATGTTGTAATAACAATAGTTTTGCAGTTACGTTGAACTTGAATTTCGTTTTTTGTATCGTTACAGTTTTCATTATTGTTAGTTGTCCAGAGTTGGACACGATAAAAAGCACGGTCATCCTGTAGATGAAGGAATGACCCCTGCATGGATAAATGGCCTCTGTTTATTTTCTTTTGCTCTTTGCTTCCTTCTTCTTTTTTCTCCCTCTTTTTGTCAAGGGCTCCTTTTCGAATTTAAGAGTCTAAATTCCCCTTCTTTCTTTCAGTTTTGTTTAGACAATCTGGAAGCATTCAGGTCATCCAAGGATATTGCGCAAGTAAAAATCCCAAGACATATTAAGAGAGGGGGGAATGGGAAATGACAATTTGTTTCAGTCTGAGACTATTTTAATTCCTAGACATCTTTCTGGGGAGGGATCCTAAGTTGAGGAAAAAAGTGGATATGTTTTGATCTTAAGACTGAGGACAATCCAGAATTCAACCCCAACAGCTTTGCAATTTCTAAAGTGAATACACTGCACTTGTCACTTTAATAAACATTGGTGCTGCAGGCTTATTTCAGAGTGATGGAAGCTTCTAAAGTTTATAGCTTATTTTAAGTATTTCCCCCCCTGAAGGAATAGAGGCTGATTGATTAAATTGTCATTTTTTTTCTGTCTCATTTTTTTTTGGGTTGCGCTCATGCGTTGTTGTTTTTTTACTATAGTCGCTGAAATATATATACATGTATGCTATTCAGCTTCCTTCAGGTATTATCCCATGTCATTGTAGTTTTACTTTTAAAGTTGTAGCAACGTTTCGGCAGAATCTCATCTGCCATCATCAGGCTTCTGTATTGAGTTTGTATGTGGGTCAGGCTATCACAGCCGTTAGTTTTAAATTTGAGGCTAGCCTACTGCTGTGCCAGGATCGTTTTTTCTTCATCCTGATTGGTTGGGAGTCTTGGTCTGTGTTTATTGGACTTGGAGTTTGTTTGATTGGTGTTTCTGGTTTCTTCTGTCTGTTTTGTGGCTTTGATTGGCTGGCAACACTCTGTTCCTGTGTTGGAGGCTTTCAGTGAAGCTTGGCTTCGTGTGAAAGGACGGCTGTTATCTATTAGGAAGCCAGGTTTCACCTGGGTGCCTGGTGGGGGGGTGTTTGAGCTGGAGATATCAGGGGGAGTCTGTTTGTGCCCAGGTGTTTGTGTGGAGATATTATATATATATATATGTTTTCTTAGGTTTTCGCGGGTAC
The DNA here is from genome assembly GCA_015471245.1 of Laticauda colubrina. Lineage (NCBI taxonomy): Eukaryota > Metazoa > Chordata > Lepidosauria > Squamata > Elapidae > Laticauda > Laticauda colubrina. The sequence goes on along the minus strand of BLBF01000045.1, from coordinate 3,689,664 downwards.
TTACATGTGTGCTGTTTAGCTTCCTTCGGGTATTATCCCACGTCATTGTAGTTCTGTTAAAGTTGTAGCAACGTTTCAGCAGAATCTCATCTGCCATCCTCAGGCTTCTGTATGGATATGGGTCTTACAGCTCCTGGTTTTAAATTTGAGGCTGGTCCATTCTGATTGGCTGGGAGCCTAGACCTGTGTTCATTGGACTTGGAGTTTGATTGATTGGTGTTCCTGGCTTCCTCTGTCTGTTTTGTGGCATTGATTGGCTGGCAACAGTCTGTTCTTGTGTTGGAGGCTTTCAGTGCAGCTTGGCTGCGTGTGAAGGGACGGCTGCTCTTTATTAGCAAGCTGGGTTTCACCTGGGTGCATGGTGGGGGGGTTAGGTTGGAGCTTTCAGAGAGAGTCTGTTTTTGCCCAGGTGTTTGCCTGGCTTGTGGCATGGAGATCTTTCTATTTGAGAGTGCAGGCTTCCACCAGACTGTCAATCATTTGGAAGCCTGCACTCTCAAATAGAAAGATCTCCATGCCACAAGCCAGGCAACTTGCCCCATTTGCCACATGTGCCTCATCTGGCCACTGCACTGCTTCTTTCCGCTTCTTTCTTCTTCTGCTTTTGGCTGCATGCAAGGAAAGCAGCAAAAGTCTTTCTTTCTCTCCCCCAAACTCCATCAGAAAAGACTCTTTGGGACCCTGCAAGGCCTCCTGCTCCAAGAGGCTGCGCTGGCAAAGACTCATTCCTGGTGGAGTTTGGGGCAAAGAAAGACTTCTGCTGCTCCTGCTGCTTTCCTTGCATGAAGCCAAAAGTCTCTCTCTCTCTCTCTCTCTCCCCACCCCCCTGAGAATGGAGCTGGAGACGGTATCCTGCGATCCCAAATAAAGAATGATCAATCAGTAGGAAAATGGGGTGGGGAATTTTCCTGCAGACTCTTTTGGGGATTTTCCCAGGGTCTCTGGTCTGTGGGATTTAAAATTATGAGTTTGGTGATCCCTGAGCTCCAAAAGATTGGTGACCCCTGATCTAGTGGGCATCCAGATATTTGTAGCCCAGATCTGGTAGTCTTTAATCATCTTACATGTTCACTTTTTCTTTTGTTTTTTGGCTTTCAGCTCGGTCAGCTTAGATGTCCTACCCTCTGTAATTCTGTAGGGATGGTATAAAATCTCTTTTTAAGTTTTTTTTTTTTAAGCAAACTTTATTGAATATGCAATTAAAATAAATGAACAAACACAACATAGAAAAACAAAGAAAAAAATGAATAAAGGGCAATTCCATTATCGACAGTTTCCTTTTACTATAATCTCTTTTTGGAAGGACTTATATCCATGTGGTGATGACTTTTTGCGATCCTTAGGGACAATTTTGGCAAATTGAAGATATGTGGACTTCAACTCTCAGAGTTCCTCAGCCAAGCGTTCATATCCCTCTTTGGTACTCAGGGTTATCCACTCAGAAGTCCTGTTACATATCATCACCTATAGAGTGTAATAGCTGTGAAGGATTTGAAATGAATTTTCTACAGTGTAAATCCACAGATATGGTTTCCAAACCTGCCCAGACCACATACTGACTCATGTTGCTTCCTTATATATTCCCCAAAGCTGGTCAGCTACTGAAATAGCCAGTAATGCTCCAGCCTCACATGATATACATACAATCACATGGTATCAGAGGTGGTATTCAGCAGGTTCTGACCAGTTCTGGAGAACCGGTAGTAGAAATTTTGAGTAGTTCAGAGAACTGGCAAACACTCTGACTGGCCCCACCCCCATCTATTTTCTGCTTCCCGAGTCCCAGCTGATTGGCTGGGTCTCCTTTGGTTGCCTTGCACAGGAGAACGGAGCTGGAAAGCAGGTTTGTGGGGTGGGAAAGGAATGGGGATTTTGCAGTATCCTTCCCCTGCCACGCCCACCAAGCCACACCCACCATGCCATGCCATGCCCACCAAGCCATGCCCACAGAACTGGTAGTAAAACATTTTGAATCCTACCATTGCATGGTAACAGAGTTGGAAGGGGCCTTGGAGGTCTTCTAGTCCAATCCCTTGCTCAAGCAGGAGACCCTATATCATCCAGACAAATGGGTGTCCAATCTCTTCTTAAGTGAATGGAGCGCTCCAGTGATGGAGCGCTCACAACTTCTCACTGTCAGGAAATTTCTCCTTAGTTCTAGGTTGCTTCTCTCCTTGATTAGGTTCCATCCAATGTTTCTTGTTCAGGTGCTTTGGAAAATAGGTGGACCCCCTCATCTTTGTGGCAGCCCCTCAAATATTGGAACACAGCTATCATGTCAGCACTTGTCCTATATCTGTCATTTTGCCAGCTTCTTGAATAAGGCATGTTCAGGCATGCAAGAAACACCTGTACAAAAAGACACAAGGAATATCATTTTTGTTTGTGTTGTTTTTCCAGCTGCCATAACACTTAAATTAAAAAATATATATTTCAAGAATTATTTTGAATACTGTGAGCAACACAGAGTCATGGATATAAGATCAACGGCTATACAAATCTACTAAACAAATTAGCATCTATTTATTTAAATTACATTTGTACGCCACAATTTTAAATTGACTAAGGTGACTTTGGATAGCTTACATATGGTGAAAAAATTAGTATAGAAACAATTAAAACCTGATAACACCCCTAAAACTGTAATCCTTCCATCGTCCTAATAGTGTACAATTTCTCTGGATGGGAACCTCATCAAAAATGCAAGCATTTAGAATAGAATAGAATAGAATAGAATAGAATAGAATAGAATAGAATAGAATAGAATAGAA
>BLBF01000045.1:3609738-3677762 GCA_015471245.1 Laticauda colubrina | reverse complement strand
AAGGAAGGAAGGAAGGAAGGAAGGAAGGAAGGAAGGAAGGAAGGAAGAAAATCAGAGGTAATAGAGAGACTGGAGCCTTTTATGATAGAACAAGACTTTTAATAATACTATATAGCAACGTGATGAAGAATTCAGGTGAATTTAAAGAAGATGAAACAATGTGTTAAGTCAAAGAAAAAAGAAAATGACATTAATAAATAGATTTATCTGATTAAAAAAAACCCTACACATTACAGCGTTTGCTGCCTGTGCATCTGTGTTTTATGCTTGCTGAAAATCAATTCAGATTCACAGCTGGGCAAACAGTGAGGAAAGTAAATCTGGATGTGTCTACAAATATTAAAGAAAATCACATTTCAGCTTGTCTCTGTTTGCATCTCACTTGTTCTGTCTTTCGATGTTCTTGGGAGTGAAACTTCATGGAAAAGTTCCAGATTGGTAGTCAAGTTTCCTACAGTGTTTGCTTGGAATGGGACCACGAACAAAAGTATAGTGGGAAAGAAGGAGAAATGGTGGCAGTTTATTCAATAAGCAGAGGACTAATTCCATAGGGGTAGAGAGATCGATGTAGCAACAAGTCCTCCTGAATCAGAAGGACTGAAAGGTGGTGTAAACAAATAGCGTGGCTGAAATTCACTCTCCAATTTCCTGAAAACTTCTTTCCTTCCTTCCTTCCTTCCTCCCTTCCTCCCTCCCTCTCTCCCTCCCTTTCTTCTTTCTTTCCTTCCCTATCTTCCTTTGTTCCTCTGATTTCCCTTTCCTACCATCTTTCCTTCCGATCTGTAAAGCCTCCTCCCCTGTCAAATCTTACTATTTTTTAAAAGAAATCTTGGCATTTGAAAAATGCGATAATTTTTTCCCCTCCATAGGGGGAAAAGTATGTTTAAATAGCATTTAGCAAAGGAGAGCATTGTATGCTGTACAGTTACCAAATTTTGTAGTTCTTCACAGTGACCCCATTTGGTCTACATTGCCTTGGCTTCATTGGCAAAATCTATCAATGCCCAATGCTACAAGGGAGTTTCTTTTCAGAAGCTGGCTTGTGGCAGAGCCTGTTGCTGATCAGGCCAGTCATGGCTAAGAGCAGGATCTGGATCTTCCTGCACCTACTGTAGTCACCTTACCAGATTAACCGATTTGGAAGGGACCTTGTCCAAACCTTACCCAAGCAGGAGACCCTACTACATCATTTGTGACAAATGGCAGTCTAATGGCACCCTTCTGGGACTCATAGATCCCATGTATGTGATATTAAAATAAAGAAATAAGTATGTTATGGTTACCTGTTGGAGACTGAAGCCCAGTTCTTAAGGTCTACAAGCAGTTTGGACAAAGGTGTTTGTTGTTGTTTTTTTGTCAAGGAATCGAGTTTTATTTTCCATCTTCTTGTAACCTGGTAGCTATGGAGATAGAAGGGGGGGAAAAGTGAGATGCTTGTTTGAAAAGATGGGGGTGGGGGGAAACCAAAGAAATGTGATGGAGGGCTGTTTAGAAGAAGAATGGAGTTTAAAACCACTGTACAATTCAGGACGTATCATTTGCCTTGGTCTGAGCAATCCACCTCCTCTCTCAGTATTTAGCATGGTCATCTTCTTTTGAGTCCCCTTTTTGAACCCGAGTAGCAGCAAATAAATGCTGCTGGTGCCTCCAGGATGTCTCACTAGGGAAAAGCAATCGCCATATTGAGAAGTACTTTCTCATTATGGGTAATGGGATGATGAGCTTTAAAAAAATGATGTCAGACACTTGTGTCTAAAAGCTCTCAGCCCAAGTAAGCTTTGTTAATTCAGAGATAATGCCTGCATGAGAAATAATAAATTTAGCACAAAGGACAGTTACTTCCTGAAGGACGTGCCCAGCGATGTTTCCATATGGACAGTGGCGCAAAAAGAAAGAAAGAAAGAAAGAAAGAAAGAAAGAAAGAAAGAAAGAAAGACAGGGAAATCAGATTATCATTATCACTACTACTATTATTAGTTGCACACAGTTGGTTACCATCGAACGAGGGAATGTAATTGTTGAATCAGACCCATCAGTCACTGAAAGCAAACAAGCTAGTAAGTAGCCCACTTAACAAGGCAAATGATGTTGGTAATCATTATTATTTTTTTCCCCACACTAAGAGTAACTTTCATGTCAACCCATTGTGCCACTTGTAGCAATGCATGGGGGAAAAACAAAGGTGGATGTGTTTAGGGATGTTGCTAAGGGCGACTTGTGTATAAATCTAATTTTTATCAAAAGGGGGACTTTCTGAATTAATTGAAAGCTGAGTTTTTTTTTTTTTTAAAGGCTTTGCTCTACCAAAAGGTAGCCCAATTAATCAGGCAACAGTGCCCCTCATTTCTTCTCCTAGAAGTTTCAATTAAAGAAAACTAAACCATAGATCTCTCTATGTGTCAAAATATAATTATCTTGCAACAGTCCCAAAGGTGATTTTTTTAAAAGGCAACTGGATTTGCTTTGTTTTTCCTTGAAGATGTTTGGCTTGTCATCCAAGAAGCTTCTTCAGTTCTTGCAACTGAAATATCTTGCAAGTTATCTTGCAACTGTTTTAAGGCTGTATATACCATTATAAGGACAAGCAAATCTTTTGGCTGTCCCATTTAACTCTTAAATGTGGAGGTTGTGTTCAGCAACCTTAAACTCTTAAGGTGGAGGTTGTATTCAGCAGGTTCTGACCAGTTCTGGAGAACCGGTAGAGGAAATTTTGAGAAGTTCGGAGGACCAGCAAATACCACCTCTGACTAGCCCCAATCCATATTCTGCCTCCTATCAAGTCCCAGCTGATCGGCTGGGTCTTCTTTGGTTGCCCTGCATAGGAGAACAGAGCTGGAAAACAGGCTAGCGGGGTGCGGAGGGAATAGGATTTTGCAGTATCCTTCCCCTGCCACACCCACCAAGCCACGCCCACAGAACTGATAGTAAAAAAAATTGAATCCCACCACTGCTTCAAGGAGAGAAATCAATTTCTCTGCATTATGCTTTTTTTTTTTTAAATGTTATTAAAGTATATTTGTTTATTTACATTTTATTTAAATCTACACCAGATTCATCTCAATAATAAGGTGACTCTGGACGAAGGTGACTCCAGACTAACACTAATTATAAGATACAATTTAAATAGAAACAAACATTGAGAAGAAAGAAGAGCAGAAAGAAAAAGAAAGAAAGAAAGAAAGAAAAAAAGAAAGAGAAAGAAGCAACTTCTGACATTTTTTTCAAGTGCAGCTGAATATGAAAAAAATTACAACCTTCTTTCTGAATGTTTCAAGTATGTTGGAGGCTTTCAGGGTTAGGAGTAAAAGGATGGCTGTTATCTATTAGGAAGCCAGGTTTCATCTGGGTGTCTGGTTGGGGTGTGTTTGAGCTGGAGGCATCAGTGGGAGTCTGTCTGTGCTCAGGTGTTTGCCTGGCTTGTGGCATGGAGATCTTTCTATTTGAGAGTGCAGGCTTCCAAATGATTGACAGTCTAGCTTTCTAATAGATAGCAGCCGTCCTTTCACACGGAGCCAAGCTGCACTGAAAGCCTCCAACACAAGAACAGAGTGTTGCCAGCCAATCAAAGCCACAAAACAGACAGAAGAAACCAGAAACACCAATCAAACAAACTCCAAGACCAATAAACACAGACCAAGACTCCCAACCAATCAGGACGTAGAAAAAAACATTCTGGCTCAGCAGTAGGCTAGCCTCAAATTTAAAACTGAAACGGCTCTGATAGCCTGACCCACATACAAACTCAATACAGAAGCCTGATGATGGCAGATGAGATTCTGCTACAATTTTAAAAGCACAACTACAATGACGTGGGATAATACCCGAAGGAAGCTTTCGCGGGTACTTACATGTGTGCTGTTTAGCTTCCTTCGGGTATTATCCCACATCATTGTAGTTGTGCTTTTAAAGTTGTAGCAACGTTTCAGCAGAATCTCATCTGCCATCCTCAGGCTTCTGTATAGAGTTAGTTCCTGGTTTCAAATTTCAAAATAGTACATATGTATATGTATATATATAATTCAGCTCTGCTCAGGTATTTTCCCATGTTATCATAGTTGTGCTTTTAAAGTTGTAGCAACGTTTCAGCAGAATCTCAGTTTTAAGTACAAAATCCAGAAGTTGTTTACACATGGAAACAAAACTGGCTAAATTCTTCTCTTTAATCCAAACAGTCAATTTTACTGTCTCTACCAACTTTATTGCCTAATTCCTCTGTATAATGTAAGGCAGCAGAGATTTTTGTAAAGAGTCCACTTTATCAGTTTGTGGGTGTGTCCGTGTTCAGAATAGTTGGAGAGCAGGCAGTTATCTCTTTCAAACATGTGTTTTCTTTGGAGTATTAAAAGTCTATTTTAATTCTCATCCTCCTTCTCCAATGTTATTGAAGCAGACAAATATGGAGAAGAATATACATTATTGATTACATGAATTAGAGTGCCTTTTAATGAGCACTTAGCTCATAATTCTGACTTCGCCATGAAACATTTCCCTCTAAAAACCTTGAGCTTAATCAGAATAAATAGAACTGATAGCATAAACCAACAAATAATGAGCATACAGCCAACCTAGAACAATCAATGAAAAAATGTATGTCTGAATTTTTAATGTTTTTAATGTCATGTAATTTTTATTTTAATATTTTTAGAGAAAAAAGCTTATTAATTGTCCCATTTTGTTTATACTGGTCTATGACTACAGTAAATTGATTTGATGGGTGGGCTGCAGGAGAGGGAGAATCATAGAAGGTTAAATAACTCACAAAATGATACATGGAGAAGACCAAATTGTTGCAAATATGCAGACTTTGCCCGCAGTTTCCTAGATGCAATATTGATTTTAGAGATTAACAATATTTCTAGAGCTTGTGGTTGTCAAAAAATTAAGCCAGGTGTCCAACTATCCAGCTGTACAAGTCAAATAAAGCTTCAAATTAACATCCCAGTTGAAACAAATGTGTCTTTTGTTGAATTTTTAATTCTGTTAGAAGCTCTGGGGAGGTTTTGTAATGCTCAACACCAATCTGCAGTCAACAAACAAATAAAACCCAGGTTGGATTAATGGATTTGTTTCTCCGTTAGGAATAGAGAGGTGTATGTTTGTGTAATGGGGTGAGAGAGTCCTCTCTTCTTTCAATAATCCAATGGATCTGGCTAGCAAAGAGGGAGGGAAAGAAACACAACATATTTATTATGAATAAGTAAGAAGAAGAGGTGTACCCATACATTTAATATTCAAGAAGGAGTAAATGTGGGTGAAGAAAGCCAGAAATTGTTTTAACAGAAATTTCCTGTTAATGGAAGTACATTTGGAAAGAGATGAAGAAACAATGGATGGATGCATAGAGGAAGAGAAAGGAAATTCTAGCTACAATATCTAGCCAAAAGACTTATGACATTAGGGGTCCTTCGTGCACCCTGAGATTGATTAGTTTTCTTGCAGATGTTTCTTTTCTTTTCTTTTATAATGCTTTAGAGTTTTTTTCCATTTATACATAATACCAATAGTTATTAAACAGTGCTGTGACATTATATATACGTTTATGTATCCTATCAAAACTTACAATGCATAATACTTCCATACCCTCTTACTTATTATGTACATTATTTACATGTTCTATTCTTATATCTATTATCAATCCGAGTAAATCATATTTCCCATACTGCATTGTATTCTGTGTCTGTTTTCCCTTTTAATTCCATAGTTACTTTGTCCTTTTCCACACACTCTGTTTTTTTTAATTATTATTATTATTAAGCCTTCAGGTAGTATGGAGTTTTTTTTTCTAGTACTGAGCATATGAAATTCTTGATGCTGTTAATATAGGTAGTATAAGATTATTTGTCTTTCTGTTATATATTTTTTATTATTATTATTCCTAAGAGGAATAATTCCGGGACAACATTAATTTTGTTTTTAGTTAACTCTTCTAACCACATTTAAATCATTTTCCAGCATTTTTTCACTTTGGGGCATGTCCACCAAGAATGAAAGAAGGTACCTTGTTGTTGTCCACACTCCCCACAATTTGGCTTTAAATTTGGGTAAATCTAGAACATTTTATGTTGGCTTTCCTTATAGGCTGCCAATTACAGATGTTTCCTTACCCAAACTAGGTAGCACCATCAATGCTAAAAGGAACTGGGTTTCATGGGGGGGAGGAGGGGGGAGGGGGAGGATTGTGGGGTCCTTGGTGCTCGGTGAGCTTGCTTGTTTTCTTGAAGACTTTTCCTTACCCAAACTAGGTAACATCAGTGCTAGTTTAGGTAATGAAACACCTGCAAGAAAAGAAGCAAGTTCAGAGAGCACCAAGGACCCCTCATGTCAACCCTGAGTACAAATATTCTTCTTTATTAGTACTTATGACATTGTCCTAGATATATTTTGAAGAATTTCTATTGTATCAGAATGCTATTTCCCCCCTTCACATGTTCTGTAGAATTGTAAAAAATGAAAATAAGCAACTATTGTGTAGGAGCCTCACATTTTTAGGAGTTTGTCCACCCATTTTCCTCTTCAGTTGTGTTAACTATTAATTAATTAAATATATAGCCCACCCATCTCATGGATAAAGTGACTGGCACTATATTATAACACATTATAATTTGTACTGTTGCTGGGTGCCTTCTCAAATTCACTTTCTGCCTACACTTCTCATATCTTGTTTTTGTCAAGCACCAGGGAAATGAGGAGATCCAGACAGTTCAAATGAATATAAAGATTTATTGCAAGCTTAAGCTTTCTATAAATTCTGTTCTACTTACGGTCAAGGAAAATGAGCAGGAATTAAGAATCAAAGTGGGCTGAACTTAGGTCTCTTGTGGACATGCAGAGACTCATGGCTTATGACACGTTTGACCCTCCCCTCAGGTTTAGCCTGATCATCTCCTGCAGTTTCAGTAGACTACTTTCATTAATGTATTGACAGGCCACCTTTTCTTAAGAGTTATATTTGGGCACATGCATTTCTACAAGTTTCGCAAATTCAGAGACGTGCATGTTTTAGCAGAAGATATTTTATTTTTATTTTATCCTGTGGTTTGAAAATATAAAGGTATCATTCCTGGCTTGCTTTTGAGTTTCCATAAGAAGGAGGGGGGGAAGATCTGATAGAGCAGTTTGTTGCTATGACCAGAAGGACATTCCATGCATACCTTTCTCCAGATTGTGTCTCAAGTTACCAAGCCCAGCTAGAGATTTGTGACACACCTTGGGAGGAGGGGGGAAACAGTGTCATCGGTGAACACTAACTGCTCTTGTGAAAAGTGCCAACATGTTGTTCCTAATAAATAATTGGATTTCTTTTGAAACTTGGCTCAAGGCTCATGAATTAATTAGAGCATCCGTTGGAACCTTGACAAAAGGAAAGTTTGCATTTGGAAGGGAAGTAATTATTTTTCTCCCTGTGCCAAGGTCTCAAGTAGATTTAAAACATACTAGAACACTTTTTCAAAGGACAGCAGGGAAACTGCAAAACTACACATCACATCTGTTCTAAATTGTAGAACCACATAAGCCAAATTCAGAATTAACTTGAGGTGGAAGGAACAGATGACTGCTCTCCCGAATAAGGGTTTCGCTCCAGCATTAATTAAAGCAGTCATGCTTGTTCTGCTTTATCTCTGGTTATTTCTTGCTTCGTCTAATTCAGCCTGTAGATAAATTGTTAGAAGCTGCACAACTGCAACAAACAATCCCACTTTTAGTACAGCAAGAGCAATGTATTTCAGTGACTGTTCAGCACTCAGAACTTGGTGAGAAATAGAAATTGCCAGGGACCTTCATATTTGAAGAAGGAATAAAATATAATCTGGTGTGGGAAGATGCCCAAAGAATGAAGAACTTGCATCCTGGGTCACACTATTACAAACCTTTTGACTGCTTGAAAGTGATTTCAAAGCTAGACATAATTAAGGCTAGGCAAGCTTTTGACAAGGTTTAAAAAAGATTAAAAAAATATAACTGGGGAAAAAAAAAAGACACATCAAACAAAACAACTGAAAATGCCAGCAAAGAGTCCTAATTGATTGGAATATCCCTTGACTCAAAATATTCTAATTGCATGGGTCTGCAATCCTTTGTCTGTGTGCTAATCTAACAGAGCTAGGGTAGCTATTAATCTTCTTAATGGAAGTAGTTCACCTGTTGTAAATTAGTTATTTGGACACAAAATTGTTACTGCATTGGGGGGGGGAATTACTTTTCTGGTCTAGCTAACTTTGAGAAAGCTAGGAAGAAACGATGTATTCAGAGAATAGAAGAGGTGAGGTGATTGAGTGGCTGGCTAAAAGGAAGCTCTGTCAGGACCTTGGAGAACTCCCTGAGGTTGATCCCAGGTGAACTCAACTTCAGTCTACCATGGCCTCAACAATTCCTTGCATTTTGGAGTGCATCATTTCTAACCTTGGCATCTTCTAGATGTGTAGACTCCCAGAAATTATACTGGGGTGGAGAGCTAAGGGATACCAGTGATGCTGTATGTATCATGATGTCATTCCACAAGTGAAGCAAATGATGTCATTGGTAGCTATCACTTCCTGATGTCCTGATGCGAAATATTAGAGAGCTGTAGAGACAACAGAATGTACAAAATATGTCTTTAATCAGAAGACATTATTGGGGAAGGCACCAGAAAACAGAAGACAATGAGATCCAGTCCTGCCTTAGACATCAAAGCCAACTGGTTGACTCTGGGCCAATCCCAGGAGATGGTAAATTCTCATCCTGCCTTAGTCATAAAAGCCAGCTGGTTGAGTCTGTGCCAATCCCAGGAAATGGTGAGTTCTAGTCCTTTCTTAGGTATGAAAGCTGGTTGGATGATTTGGGGCCAATCTTTCTTTCTCTCAGACAACCCACCTCACAATTTTGTGAGGGAAGAAAGAGGAGAAAGGAATATTGTATATGTTCACCAGTTCGAGTTGTTTGTTAAACTAATAAAGGTGGCATGTGAATTATTTTTTAAAATTAAGTTGGCTGCCTGGCTATAATAACCCTGAGATATATGAGTAAGACAAGGGAAAGACTAGCCTTCCATGTAGACCAGACCTGGATCTAAACTACACAGATTTGACTGGAAGACTGTTAAACTAGGATATAGTAACAGTGACTTGAAAACTTGACTATGTTTTCTCTTCCTTCTCTTTCTTATACTCTTATACAAGAGTAGAGTCTGCTTGAGTTCCTTCTCACAGAGTCCAGCTAGTATCTCACTTCACAAACTGAGTATCTGTGACATCTCTATCTATATTCTTCTCCCGGTATTTCAGCCACATTTGACTTGTACTGTTGTTGGGCTCTTTGTCTGAACTGCAAAACACATACATTTAACAGATTTTTCTCTTGTGTTTTTTTTTTTTTTTTGCTCCTCTCCCTATGAGAAAAGTATATAACCTTACATTGCATTCCTTTACATTCAATCTAGAGAATAACTGTTGCTTGGCCAGAGGTTTTAATTTTTTCTAGAGGTGTGGGGGAGGCACTATAACAAGCTGAAATCAAAATCAGGAAATGACAGATCTTTGCGATTTTAGTTCTTTCAACTTAGTCACGATTGCATTTGGATTGTGGCTCAAATTGTTTATTTTCTCCTTTATTGTGAAGGCAGTTTCAAACCTCATCTGCCAGGTGAGATTTGATCGTTTCTTTTTTTTAAATTTAGAAATTATGTCAACATCGCAGGAACAGAGGTATTGCTTACCTTGATTAACCCAAAAGATGAGAAATCATCAACGAACCTTGAATGAAAACAATTAACAGACCCAGGAAAGGCCTTTGTAAAACCTTAATTTTCCTGCAAGCTTTCGGTTTGACAGTGGGATCACTTCAGACAGCCATGGAAATAAATTAACAGTGGATAGGATTAATTCCGAAGGAGGCTTGGAAGGCAATGCAGAATGAATCCCAAAAACAAGACAGAATGAAACAGATTTCAAGTAGTTTTATACCGATCCTTGAATATTTGCAGGCAGTAAATGAGATCATAAGATTTGCATGCCATAGTGGAATCCAATCTGTGCCATTCATTTTTTTCTTTCTTTGAATCTATATAATTCCCCCTCCCAGCAAATTATTAAGAAGAGAAGATGCTGTTATTTTTAAGCCCCTTAAACCCTTGGTATTCCTTGGGTTTACCCTCCTGCTCATAAGAGGGACTCTATTTGTGATGAACAAACTCTGCATTTCGAAAGCTCCCCATTAGTAAAGATTCAAAATAAATTCTCACTGGGGATAAACTCAGAATTTCCAGCTGACAAGATCTCTTATGTTCCAAGGAGAGATTTTAAATGGATGAAACTGTCAATATTGTCAGTTTCAATTTCCCCGCCATTCTGACCATGGCTCAAATGATTAGCATCTGTTGGACAAAGTCTCCTCCCTCCTAGAAACAAGGGGAAAAAAATATTTTTTCTTTTAAATAAAACATTACAGGAAGTTGCTGGTTATCTGATGTTATGCCCCAGGGTTGTCATTTGGAAGCTTTTTGCTCTGCTCTGGCATTGGAAGCCCCATGGGTTATAAAGAAGGATAAATTAGTGGAAGATGAATGCAAGGATTTAAAAATGATTACAGTTAAAGCATGAGTCACTTGTGCTGCTATACATAGATATATATTTTCCAAAGCAGCTGAGGGAAAACCCTGGGGTTGGTTTGTTGGTTTGTTTTGCTTGTTTCCCTCCATTGTAATTTAATTAGCCATACATAAAGCTCTTTTGATCAGGTTTAACTAATTGGATGCCTCTCCCAGATAACCATGGGACCTTCTAAACCAGAGAGAGATTCCCTGCTCCAAAACTAACACTGAATTAAAGATGGGTTGGGAGGGTTACACTCTCCAGAGCTTGTTCAACTTCCTGGGTGGCCATGGGTGGAAGATATTAGCTGTTAGAATGCATGCCTCTCTGGTTCTTTCAATATATTCTTGTTCTTATAGTAAGAGAAGATGTTGTATAGCTGAAACGTCAAACACATGTTGGGTTTTGTTCTGTTATATGATGTGGGAAAGGACTTGGAGCTGATGCGAATAAGATCAACTTATTCTGAAAGAAGAAGGTCTTCCACAACCTTTTCTCCAAACCATCTGAAGGCAAGGCAAGAAGCCATGGATGGAAACTAATCAAGGAAAGAAGCAACCTAGAACTAAGGAAAAAGTTCCTGACAGTGAGAGCAATTAACCAGTGGAATAACTTGCCTCCAGAAGTTGTGGATGCTCCAACACTGGAGGTTTTTAAGAAGAGCTTGCTCAGCCACTTGTCTGAAGCAATAGAAGGTCTACTGCTTGAGAAGGGGTGGAGTAGAAGACCTCCAGGTCAACTATTCTGTTATTCTAACACTTCATGTTCATATTCACATGTCCATAAGGTAGCAGATGAATTAGGACAGGGTTTGAGAAGAAGCATATAAGGTCTCCTTAACATGTCTTCAATGGCTGACAGCCACTGGTTTAGGCCTTCACTATCCACACAACCAGTTGTTAATCACACAGGCAAGAATCCTGCCTTCAAACAAATGCAAACCAAATTCTGTTTTCCTTAAAATTAAACTTCTTCGCCGCCCAACTGCCCACTGGATGTCACTATTAAGTCAAGCAGAGATGGCCTCTACTTTTGTCCCTTGCCACAACTTAAGAAAGAAACCAACTACTTTCTCTGCTTAGATGAGCTTCCTGTATATTATACTTCAAAGCAGGTAGAAGACAGGAGTTCCCCCCAATTTTAGATATGAAGAATTCTAGACCATTTTTAATTTAGTAGGACTGGAATTGCCCCACTGAGCTGAACTGAACTGTTGGTCAAAGGGACAAAACTGATCTAGATCAACCAAAGATGAGACTATGGCAGGGCAACCAAAGCCAATCAATAGGATTACAAATGCAACGTTTCCCACAAATGGTTACACGTAGCTGAGGTTGACGAGGGCTAAAATCTAATCGATCTAGAGGACATAAGACATAACCTTCTTAATCTTGCTCCTTATTTCTCTTCTTCTTCCAATACTGTCCTCTTACATAAGCCTGGGAACTTTTCAAAGTGTCGATGCTTTATTGACACCTAAACAGTGCTGATAGTGCAGGAAGAACTGAACATTTATACATGTCAATTTCTACTGATTCAAAAAAAAAAAAAGTGCATTGCAATCCAAACACACCACAAGCTTTAGGCAACATTGGGATTTATTGGTTGGCTCCAAAAGCATTTTCCTGATTATTTGTAATAGATAAGGAAAACAGTCTTCATTAAAAGTGTGAGCTTAAGGTAAACAAACCCATAAAAATAGAAGAATTGTGCCTAGGGAAATGTGGATAAAATGCATAGCGCTCCAGGATGAAAAGAAAATATGGAAGAGGTTCGGTGGCTAAAGCAAGATCAATAAGAAGAATTTAAGCTGGGAGAACAGAAACCTTGTTGCCTTGAGGTCAACTGTAAATGGAGAAAGACCAGTATACAATTTGGAGACGTCGTGGCACGGTGGTTGGAGTCAGTGGCGGGGTTCAAATTTTTTTTACTACCGGTTCTGTGGATGTGGCTTGGTGGGCATGGCAGGGGAAGGATACTGTAAAATCTCCAGTCAGAAGTGGTATTTGCTGGTTCTTCAAACTACTCAAAATTTCCACTACCTGTTCTCCAGAACTGGTCAGAACCTGATGAAGACCAACTGTGGTTGGAGTGCAGTACTGCAGATTCTGCTGACAGCCAATTTGGCAGTTCAAATCTCACCAGGCTCAAGCTTGACTCAGCCTTCCATCCTTCTGAGGTGGGCAAAATGAGGACCCAAATGATTGGGGGCAATATGCTGAATCTTAGGGCTGTAAAGCATTATAAAGTGGTATATAAGTCTAAGTGCTACTGCTATTGCTTATTGGAGATATATTTAAAATTTTAAGGGCAAATTTAAGACCTCCTTCCGAAGATCCATTTTTAATTTATAATTTCTATTCCAAAAACTGGGAGAGGAAAGAGGTATGTGGGTGACCTTTTGATCTCGACTTTTTGATCTTTCCAACGACTGCAGAGTTTTGTACTTGTTGCCCCTCTGATTTAAGCCAGCCTCTTTTCTCCTGAAAAGCCTTCCTTTTTCTGTGAAGATAATCCAGCTTTGCGAGAAAAGAAGTTCTATAAAGTTAGTTCAAGGCTTTGGGATCAGGCACCAAACTTGGAGAAAAGCTTGTGTCTTTGTACTTAATTCAACCCTTTGGGAGAAGAATCTTCATCAGGAAAAGAGAAAAAAAACCTGAAAGTGAGAGGATTACATCTTTTAGTTCACTGAATAAGAATTTCCTCCAAGGTTGAAATCTTTGGCCAAGAAGTTCTTTTGTTATTTCCAATAAGTAACTTAGTTAAATATCAAACAAGCTTACCAGTTGAACCTTCTGGTGGGCTTCAAAATTTGAAGATTATTTGAAACTCTACTTAAACACTGACTAAATAGATAGAGGTTAAATAATAATGATAATATGGAAGCCTTAACAGAATAACAGAGTTGGAAGGCACCTTGGAAGTCTTCTATTCCAGGAGTCGCCAACCTTTTGGACCTCAGGGACTACTCAACTCATAATTATAAATCCCCGGGACCACTAATATGAATTTTGACTGACGGCGGCTTGCTGACATTGGTGGGAAAGAGAGAGAGAGAGATCTGATCTAACCTCTCTCTCTCCCTTCCTCCCTCCCTCCCTCCCTCCCTCCCTCCCTCCCTCTCTCTCTCTCTCTCTCTCTCATACACACACACACACACACAAAACACAGAGGCAAAATCAGGAAAACAGGCAGGCATATTGAGTTGCTCACAGAGTCAAAGATTCATTCAGAGATCTTTCTGCCATGGCTAGCTGAGTCTGTCACACAAAATTTGTTTGCAAACAAGCTCACAAAATTCACTCTCAACACACCATTGTGGAAATACTGAATTTTTTATAAAAAAAAGAGAAACTTTTACCCAAAATCAGGCAAGGTAGGCAGGCAGATTGAGTTGTTCACAGAATCAGATTCACTGAGAGATCTGTATTTCTACCATCAGCTAACAGAGTCTGCACTGCTTCAGTCCTAAGGAAGGTTTGGCTGTGCTTAAAAGCAGAGCCGAAGATCTAAAGATTAGCTAGAAAGCAAGAAATCCAATAATTTCCTGCTTTCTAGCTAATCTAAATCTCCTGGAACAGCAGAACAGCTGATGGTCGGAAAAAGGAAAAATAGCAATTTAGCAGGCAAGTTTGCCAGGTAAGGAGTGAGTGGGCGGGGAGCGTTCCCATGGGCCATGTGGGTGGTGCAGCCTTGTGTTCCTGCACAGCCTGGATTAATTGCTTTGGGGGGTGCTCTGGGGGTGACATTTCTCTGTGGACCACGAGTGGTTCCCAGCTCACTGGTTGGCGACTGTTGTTCTAGTCCATCCCTCTGCTCAAGCATTTATATCATTTCAGACAAATGCCCTGAAAGCCTCCAGTGTTGGAGCACTCAACTTCTGGAGGAAAGTCATTCCACTGATTAATTGTTTTCACTGTCAGAAAATGTCTCCTTCATTCCAGGTTGCTTCTCTCCTTGATTAGTTCCCTTCCGTTGCTTCTTGTTCTGCCTTCAGGTGCTTTGAAGAATAGATTGACCCTCTCTTCTTTTTGGCAGCCCCTTAGATAATGGAAGACTGCTATCGTGTCAACCCTAGTCCTTCTTTTCATTAAATTAGACATATCCAATTCCAGCAATGGTTCTTTACATGTTTTAGCCTTGAGTCCAGGGGTGGGATTCTTCAGGTTTGCACCTATTCACTGGAACCAGTTGTAAACATTATAAGCAGTTTGGAGAACCAGTTGTTAGAAGAAATTACTGGCCTAATCCTGTAAGGAAGGCAGGAAGGAAACATTCTGGTGTTGCTTACAGAAACTACCTCTCTGTTAACCCTTATTACATTCTTGGCAGGACTAGACTTCCTGTCTCAGGGACTTCTTTGGAGTTTTTTTCCCCTCCTTTGCTGGCATTTTGCTTGTGTGGAGTGACCATTCAAAGTTACAATGGCACTGGAAAAAGTGACTTATGACCGTTTCCCACACTTATGACTGTTGCAGCATTCCCACACTTATGACTGTTGCAGCATCCCCACAGTCATGAGAGGCCAGGCAAAGAGATGCATGCCTCAATGTGAGTGATATTGAGTTGGCCACACCCAGCCAATAACATGATCACCAAGACATGCCCACCAACGAAGCCACGCCCACATAACCGGTTGTTAAAAAATTTGAATCCCACCCCTTAATCCTCTTTGTTGGTCTTTTCTTTCTAGAGTCTCAACATCTTTTTTTATATCGTGGCCACCAAAACTGGAAGCAATATCCCAAGTGCGACCTTACCAAGGCATTATGAAGTGGTATTAACGCTTCGCATGATCCTGATTCTATCCCTTCTGCCTCGTGCAGCTATTGTGTAGTTTTGCATTAGAAGCCCCAGTAACTCTGCTTCCCACTTGCAATTATTGTGACTCAGCCTGTGAACAGATACTGAACAAATTGCAATGAAACCTCAGATCTAAATCAGCCTTCAGTTGTGAGTCTTTGGCTAGATGAGAAGAGACATTAGCTCATTATTTTTTAAAATAGCAAAACTTGATTAAAAACATTCAGCCAACTTTCCGGAAAGGAGATTACTTTCATGCCCCACTAATTTTATGGTTCTCTTAAAAACATTACAACCACCAAGATTATCAAGAAAGGAAAGAATGGGAAGTTCTCGGCAACGCTCTCCAAACCTCAGTTCTCAGGTTTATCATCTATATGGTCAAATCTCCCCAATGTCCTATTCATAATGGCGGCTATTTGGGATGTCACATACTTACAGGGAGGGTGTCATATTCTGAGAATCTCTTCAAAAGGCATAATGTTGTGTTTGCCTGCGAAGTCATCTTATGGAGACTGTAATTACCAAAATCTTAACAAGTCCTCATTGAAATAGATTCAAAAGGAACAGAGCAAATGAGAGAGAGCAAGAGAGAGAACATTGGAAAAAGAAGAGGGAAAAAAAGCAAGACATCAGTTAGTTCATAGAAATTGCATTATTATATTCCTCTCAGACAAAAGTCCTTCATTTCTTTTTAGATTAGGTCTGGAGTTTTAAAGGAGAGCTGTGTCTGAATCTCAAGTTTTATTCTTCTTCTTTTTAACTCTCCTACATTCCTAAGAAACTCAGCAGCCTGGCTGCTTCTAGTTGAGCATGGCTGATCTCCAAAAGCTACATTGTACATGGTATTATATAACAACAACATCAATGTCCCAAATCAGTAGCAAAACACTGCTCACATGGATGTGCATGACATTTATTTATTTATTTGATTTGTGAATCGCTTACAAGATAATAGGTATAAATATATACATAGTTATGAATACATGAAATGGGTACATATAAGAAAAAATAAAAGAATCAATAGGACAGGGATGGTAGGCACGTTGGTGCGCTCACGCAAGGTCCCTATAGACCTCTTAGGAAAGGGGTGAGGTGAATAGTAGACAGTCTAAGGCTAAAGTTTTTGGGGTTTGGGGAAGAAACTACAGAGTCAGGTAGAGGATTCCAAACATTGACCACTCTGTTGCTGAAGTCATATTTCCTGAAATCAGGTTTGGTGTGGTTAACCTTGAGTTTGTATCTATTGTGTGCTCTTGTATTGTTATGGTTGAAGCTGAAGTATTCATTGACAGGTAAGTCATTGCAATGTATGATTTTATATACTATACTTAAATTGGAGTCTGGTGGCATAAGGTATTCTGCAATGAGTAGAGGAATGGAGAGCTCTTTTAGTGATATATTTCTGGACTTTCTCAACTGTGTTAATATCAGATACGTAATGTGGGTTCCAGACTGATGAGCTGTATTCAAGTATTGGTCTAGCAAATGTTTTGTATGCTCTTGTTAGTAGTGTGATATTACCAGAGAAAAAGCTACATAGGATTAAGTTAACAACTAAAACTTAATTGTTAATTAGGTTAACAATTAAAATTACATTATGGAGTTGTTCTTTATTTCTGCCTTAAGGAGGGATGGTCGGGCAATCACACAGTTGCTACCTATTGCATTGTGGTGCATCACCTCCTGTAGCATCTCTTCAGAGATGCTTTCTGGGTTGGTCATGAAGCTCAGGTTTCAAATACAAAAATCCACAGAAGGAACTAAAATACAGACCCAGGAGTTGCCCTGAGACATGATGGGAAGAGACTAAACCTCTCTGAAATTCAAAAAAAGAAACATGGGTATTAGGGCAAGTCTTTGGAAATTAAAAACAATGGTATTTGAGTTTTAATCCACCAAGGAACTCTCATGCTTGCCAGAAGAATCTGGATGCTGGGGAGAAGGAGAAACAAATGGCAAAATGAGTTCTGCCTCACATACATTGTGATATCACACACACACACACACACACACAAACACACACACACACACACAGAGGGTAGAGATTGAACCATCAAACCATGATATTTACTTTGTCATTTTGATGTAAATGTTGATCCTTTAGAAGATACTATTGATATCAGTCCTAGACAAAACTGTTTGGCAAGATTTGGTGAATGTTTGAGAATTTAGAAGATTTTCCTATTCAAGTTTTGTCTCAAAAATTTATTGTTGTTTTTTCAAAAGGCAATAGGACTTTGTTTTCCCTTGAAGATTTTTCGCTTCTCATCCAAGAAGCTTCTTCAGTTCTTACTGATGAGAAGCGAAACGTCTTCAAGGAAAAACAAAGAAAGTTCTGTTGCCTTTTGGGGGAAAAAAAAAACACCTTTGAGACAACCATAGATATTCAAATTCTGGCAAAATAAAAGCAAGAGCAACTTCCAAAGAAAACAATAGCAATAGTATTTAATATATATAGCAATAGTATAGCAATTACAATAGCAACAGTATTTTTCAGCCCTGTCTAAGCAGTTTACAGAGTCAGCCTATTGCCCCCAACAATCTGGGTCCTTGTTTTACCTATTTTGGAAGGATGGAAGGCTGAGTCAACCTTGAGCCTGGTGAGATTTGAACTGCCAAATTGTAGGCAGCTGGCAGTCAGCAGAAGTAGCCTGCAGTATTGCACTCTAACCACTGTGCCGCCATGGCTCACAGACATGTCTGTTCAAGTTGAGCTTCAAAGATTCCCACTAAATCTCAAATGTTTCAGAATTTCAACCTGCAATTTGAAAAATCTCACCCCTTTGGGCAAAGAGCTACTTCATCTTAGCCCTTGCAGTTTCTCATGGAAAGTCTTCAAAAATTCTCCACGTTCTTGATTCACCCCGATATTGATTTTGTTCTGCTGTTCCCCGCTACTCCAACCCCCAAAATTCTTATTTTTCTTTTTTGGAATGAAAAAAAATCTGAAAAATGAAAAAAGGCAAACTGCTTACAAAGTCATCACACGCAACAACGCAGCAGGCGGAATTTTTCTCCTTCTGCCAATTAACTTGCCTCAACATCTACACTTTGAAAGAAAACTGTGGGTTTTTTTTCCCCACCTTCTTTTTATGAGCCTCCTGTTCTCCCTTTGCTAGAAGGAAAGTAATTGGCCTCTTCCTTCCAGGAGAGAGAAAAAGAGGAAAGAGACTGAGAGTCACACAGATATGCAGAGAGGCACAGGTATAATATCTAAAGCCAGTCAGGAGTTTTTAAAGAGATCTTAAATAAGCACTATATATATATGTTTACCAGCATAGCAGCTGATGTGTGTTTGTAAGTGCAGGACTCCACGGGGATAAAATGAGAAGCAGCAGAGGGCTATTGAACACTATACATTTTCACAGCAAGCCAAAAGAAAATTATTTAGCACTGGATGCAAGCTCTAATTTCAACGAGATCAGAAAATGCAGCATTTTCTTATCCGGGATGCAGAGTCTCTCCTCTTGGAATCAAATTCATCCCTTAAGTAAGTGCAGGATTCCTCACTGTGGAGAGGAATTCTTGGATTGCGAGGTTCAAAGTCTTCGATCAAGGATGCAGTTCAACCAAAAATAGGCCACCCCAATCTTTAGACATCACATGGGGACTGACAAGTACATTTGCTAGCATTTGGGCCTGGTAACCGAGAGTTAACTCTTTCCCATCTTCCATCTAGTTATGTCCCCTGGTACCCAGGGATTACTGCCAACTCTGGGCTTCTGATGAAAGAGCTTTGCATTAATCCTTGGCTAAATCCTCACTCCATACTATAAACCCGACTTCCTCTTTGATGTATTGTTTCACCCTATGAATGTTAATAGAGGTCAGGCACCCCAGAAAAAAAAAAGAGGATGCTTGGTCTTTAAGAGCCTTGGAGATTGGGACGAGGTGGAAAACATGAAATGAAATGATTCGCGTGGACATTTTTCTTTTTGAAGCCCGATGAAGAATTGTGTACTTTAGGAAGCAGAAATGAGGAGCATTTTCCATTATACTGGGAAAATTTTGAGAATGTTGTTCTGTTAAAATTGGCAGGGCTTGTTCTCCATTAGTTTTCCTTGTAGGAGATGATCAGGTGGCATCAAATGTGCCATTAGTTTGGAATCATTAAATTTTCCACAAGAGACCTAAATCCAGCCCCCCTTAAATTCTGTTGACCTGAATTTAGCATCCATTTGACTTGACCATTGGTAGATCAGATTCTTGGGTGTAGGTAGCATGAAATACACTTTTAGTGCTTTTACCAAGCTACCCCTTGCCTCCACCAAACCCATTAGTTATTAATCTCATCCCTAATCCAGTTAAACACTTAATCTTTGCATTTGAAAGCCTTTCTTATATACACCATTAAATGTTTGATCTCAAATCTCAAAAAGTTGATCAAGGCAAGTCAAGGTTTGCATCTAGATGAGAATTCTCAAGGTGGTAGAAGAGAGTGGAAAGTCAGAAAAAAAGAAAACCTTATAGAAAAAGCAGACAGGTAGAGCTCCAAGTGAGGTCCATACCTGTAAAGCTGGTGAGCAAAATACTTTGTTTATTTTAATGGGAAGAATAATTATACTTTTGGTTGGGCAGATTCTGATATATTTGCCCTGTCCTTCCATGTTTGCTCATTTGCTGTTAAGGAATAATGCTTACAGAGTCAGTCCATAACTTTCTCCATGCCACGTCTGCACTCTGTAAATAGATTAATCTGTCCATAATAATAGGAGCATGTTCTCTCCCATGTCTTATTCCTGGTGCCAAGCATGAATAACCCTGCAGTTGTTCTTTCATTAATTAAAGAATGCTGTACCAATTCCCCCTTGCCACATGCCAGTTGCATTCTTATTTTTTTTCTGCTGCTAAAGAGGTCAGCCTTGTGCAAAAGGAGGCCATCTTCTGGATCCTTTCCCAGATGTTTTGCAAGTGGAGAACTGGCCAGGAGCGCACATCTCCAGAGGGAGAAGGAAGAAAAAGACAAAGGAAGAAAGGAAGACAACAAAAGAAGATAAGAAGTACGTTTATCTTCAGCAAAGATGTCCAATCTTGGCAACTTTAAGACCTGTGGACTTCAAGTCCCAGAATTCAACCTGCATGGCCATCCACCAGGTTGGATACCTCTGCTCTAGAAGAATCTATGGTACATTTTGAAAATGAGCACAGCATCATTCTTGGTTCTGGGTCTCAGTTGCTACTCTTCTAACCAAATTCGTGTTTCCTATTCTGTTGGAAGTATCTCATTGTTACTTCATATGTTCAGATATCCTTCTGAAGAATTGAATATCTAAATCTTCCACCATGAATTCAGATGAAGATGAAGAATTCTTGCCCACATCTTCCTTTACCTGCCTCACTTGTCAGATTCTGAGGGGAGATCATTTGTCCTAGGGCAAGTTAACATAAAATCAAATATTTACAACTGTCCATTGAGATGGAGTTCCTGTAGAGCATGACATAACTCCTTGGTAGTGGTTTATTCCAGACCAACAAAAATTCAGGTGAGAGTTTGTGTGAAGAATCAGTTAATTAAGCCTGGGAGAGGATTTGGGTTCCCCTTAATGAGGCTGACTCATTCCATGCATACAAAATGTTTCTCTTGATCATGGCAAAGAGGAAATTTGATTTGCCTTAACAAGGCACTTCTTGCCAGGCCCAAAATTTTGAGGAAGCAGAACGTGCTCCTGAAATTGTGTATTTGCTTCTTTTAATGTTCAGATGGGAAAGCATTGTTTGGCAAATGCACTCCAGTTGTCTCTGGTATAAAGGGAGGTTGGATCACGAACACCCTACTACACAAAACCACTGGTCATTTCTGCCATCTTTGAAGGAATGAAGGTCAGGGCATACCAAACCTGAAGACTTTTAAGCATTTCCAGTGAAAAAAGGAGAACCTAATCTTCCTGGAGATTTGTAAATAGTCCCATTAAAATCAAATCTCAATAAGTATATTTTAGAGCTAAGCTATCGTTCAACCATCATTTTTGACGAAACGCAACTGCCCAAGTTTATTATGAGCTCTGGGTTGCAAATCCCAAAACCTGGTTTCTAACAAGAAGGTTCGCAGGGATGGACGGCAGATGCAAAATGGTGGCCAGGAGCAAGGGATCGAAGCCCCGCCTCTTTTTCGACATGTGTCACGTACAATTGGAGGCATGTCAAAAAGGGGCGGGGCTTTCCTTGCCCAGTTGCCCCTTCCATTTTGAAGCCAATGACTCTCATCATGAGCTCCTGCTTCTGAAAAACCCGCCAGGCCCACTTCAAATTCTGTGATGGCAGAGCTCGCTGTGTGAACTCAGTAAAATGAGGAAAATCCTACTTTGAAAGGCAGCACAGCAATACTCCAAATACATAAATAAGTAAATGTGTCAATAGTAATTGGGTCGTAAATGTGCTCTCCTGGAAGAAAGCTTTTTAAAATGAAGTTTAACTCTGGACTAGCTCTGCTTTTTGGGGAGAAAAAAAAATGCGGGATTTTTAATAAGGTAGAAGAATGCCTTCTGCCCTGTCCTCTTTTATTTTTTAAGTCAAGCCTTAGCAGGTAGTGATTATTTTTTTTTAAAAAAAAGATATAAATAATGAACATAGCTAATATGACATCAAATTTAAATGTTTCTGGCATGTACAATCATTATTTTGTGTGATACAAGTCCAAAGAAGTTGTAGGATTCCTAAAATATGTAGTATTTGTCCAAAACGTGGTAGGAAAGGATTTAATAATGACTAGCAGAGTAAATTGGCTTAAAATAATACCCTGAAATTATAGGCTGAAAGTCTTTTTTCTGGGGAAAAAAAATAAAATAAAAACCAGGAATGATTGCTGTATATGCTGCATTTAAATTAATTTACACGCTACACAAAAGAATCTGGTTATTCACTGCTCTGAGCAGATTAAGTGCATGGCATGATTTTGCCTTGCTGCTCAGAGCGAGGGTAATTTTTAGCACAGCTTAAATAGCATAAACTTTAAGAAGAAAATATTCAATTTGAAACATTTTTTCTTGGGTGCACCAAGGTGGACTTTCTTAATTTCTGATAAATGGCCAAGTTTGAATAGAGCATCTTTTCTTATGCTTTTTATGCTCCCACCTCACAATCAGGAGGCTGTGAATTTGATTCTAGGTAGAGGCAGATATTTCTCTCTCTGGGCACAATGGGAATGTATCTGCTGAACAAAACCCCGCATTGGCAACAGGAAAGGCACCCGGCCATTAAACACTCTGCTATCTCCATTCAGTTATTTATTTATTTATTTGATTTGTCAATCACTTACAAGATAACAAGTATAAGTATAAATATGAGTAAGAATACAGGAAATAGGTATGAATAAATGGGGACAATAAGACAGGGAAGGTGGGCACGATTGGGCGCTTATGCACGCCCCTTACAGACCTCTTAGGAATGGAGTGATAGTTGATAGTATCCGATAGTGGATAGTTTGAGGTTAAAGGAGTGTGTGTGTGTGGGGGGGGGGTTAGAGGATATAACAACAGAGTCAGGTAGTGCATTCCAGGCATTGACCACTCTGTGGCTGAAGTCGTCCTTTCTGTAATCAAGTTTGGAGAGGTTTACTTGAGTTTGTATCTGTTGTGTGCTCTTGTATTGTTGCGGTTGAAGCTGAAGTAGTCATTGACTGGTAGGACATTGTAGCAGATAATTTTGTTGTTCAGACTCCACCCCACAGGGGATTATTGGGGTCATTAAAGGAGGAGGAGAATGATCTTTTCTTATGCTTGAAGTCTCATCTATTCAACATCTGCAAGAAATATCTGTCGAAACAACATCCATAGGGAGAGAGTTGTAGGGCTACCACAGGACTTGATATATTTTGTGGGTAAATGAGAAAGCAGAATTTCAGAAGCTGAGTTTAATGTTCAAGGGATGTCTAGCATTGGATGGTCCTTGATGTTCTGTGAGCTTGGTTGTTTTCTTGCTGATGTTTCCTTTTTTTTAAAAAAATTTTTTTTTATTAATTTTACAACCAAAAAACAACAACACGACAACATACATATATATGTAAAAAGCAAAAAGAAAAGAAAAAAGGGGTAGGAAGAAGGAGACAGAAAAACAGAACCCAAGGATTTCATAACCCAAGGATTTTTCCTTGGTAGTTGTTTGATTAGGGTATTATTTTTTGCTTGATTGTCTGGTGTGAATCTCTGCTTATCTTTCTATGCAGTCCTTGATGGTCGCTGAAGTTGGTTGTTTTCTTGCAGACACTTCATTACACAACTAGGTGACATCATTCGTGCTAGAAGGGAATGGGGTTTTCTCCTTGTTTATATATTAGTGGTTTGACCGTTCAGTGTTGTTGGGAGTATTCTTCACAAATAGAAATTAATACCAATATTAACACAAAACCAGTTGAACAAGAAGTTAAAAAATACCCCAATCGAGGAACTACCAACTCAGTAAACAACATTCTAATCAAGGAACTATCAAGAACGTTCCAACCAACACCATTTGCCAAATCACCAAATTCTCAGTTCAATCCTGAGCTACAAGTATTCTCTTCTGTTGGTAGGATTAGGATGACCTAACTCCATTGTGTAATGTGATTAATCACCGGGGAAAGCAGGCTGCTTTTATAATCCAGTGAGAACAGTATGCAACACATTATAATAATCTAAATTATAGCAATATTTTATTTCTTTAGCATATGGCAAATACACGGACTTATAGTGGTTCAGATGTTAATGTCCAATCCACTCAGCCACTCAAGGACAGGGTGGTCTATGTTGAAAAAAATCAGACATTGGGCCAGTGTGAACTCTTGATGGACATTTGGACACAATGTGATGGATATTTTGTCAAGGGGCACCACAGTCACACTGAGGGGAAGAGACAAGACCCCACTTAAACAAGGAGTCCTGGTAGATACTATGTTGGGTATGAATCCTGTTCAGAGTTGACCAATGCTGGTGAGGAAGGTCAAAACCTGGCACCTTTTGTGTAGGACCATGATGGCAAAACTGTGGCATGCAGAGACATTTGTGCTGGCATGTGAGCCACAAGCAAACTTACCTCACTGTGCATGCGTGCCTCACAACTGATTTTTGGCTGGTCAGAGGCCTTTTTCGGCCTCCCAGAGGCTTGAAAAAAGCTCTGCAGGCTTTGCAGGATGAATAATAGACCCATTTCATTACTTCCTGTAAACACCGGAAGTGATGAATTGGGACTATTATTCATCCTGCAAAGCCTGCAGAGTTTTTTTCAAGCCTCTGGGAGGCCGAAAAAGGCTTCTAACTGGCCAAAAATCAACTGTGAGGTACAGTGCAGGTAAGGGAGTGGTGGGGGGTGGGGGTGGGATTGCATGTGCAGGAGGCATGGGGGGGTGCACACCTTGCCTTCTGGGTGCTGGCACATGAGTACGTGAGTGCAAGCGTGAGCACAATTTTTGGCATAGGAGCCCAAAAAGGTTAGCCACCACTGGTGTAGGGCCATCTGGCCATATAGCAAGAATTTTCTCCTATTGAGAAGTCTTAAACTTGGATGGTGAGAGGACATTGGATCTTTTCAAAGACAAAACCAGGAAGGGGAGAAGAATACAGTAATGCATCCTAGAAAACAACAAGCAACTAATCAAAGAGCAGAGAGATCTAATTTTATACCACCACCTCATCATTCATATAATTATTTTTCTTTTTGCACTGATCAATCAATTATATCTGCTATTTTGACTGCCTTGCTTTCTCTTTTCCTCTGCCCAGTGGGGTTATCGATTGATGCCTGACAGTTACCTCTGTGAATTTATGTATCCATGTCAAAATTACAACAAGAATATGGCAGCGATCAATGAGTTCTGCAGAGTTTTGAACATGAGTGGCAGCAAAAAAAGGATTGGGAGCTAGAAATACAGAGATGATATACTCATCGAACAAAAGGATGCTCAGTTGGTCGTCTCTTTGTTGAGTGTTGCCTTGAAATAATTATTTGGACCTCAAGAGTGAAGCCATCCTGAATATTTGCACCTAATCAAAGAACACAAAGAACCCAAAAAAAAGCACACCCATCCAACTGTGGAGATTTCTGCAAATTTAGCCTCTTTGGAGAAACTTGGGGGCATTGTCTTGGGGAAGAGTCTGCAGAGAGACATCAATATTTCAAACCAAGGTGCCATTTGCAATTGTTTGATGGTGATTTTGTCAATGCCCTTTATGAGAATAACAGAATTGGAAGGGACCTTGGAGGTCTTCTAGTCCAATCCCCTGCTTAGGCAGGAAACCTTACACCACTTCAGACAAATGATTATCCAACATCTTTTTTAAAACTTCCAGTGCTGGAGCATTCACAACTTCTGGAGGCAAGTTGGTCCACTCATTAATTGTTCTCACTGTCAGGAAATGTCTCCTTAGTTCTAAATTGCTTCTCTCCTTGATCAGTTTCCACCTGTTGCTTCTTGTCCTGCCCTCAGGTGCTTTGGAGAAGAGCTTGACTACCTCTTCTTTATGGTAGCCCCTCAAATATTGGAAGGCTGCTATTATGTCACCCTTGGTTCTTCTCTTCATTAGACTAGACATACCTGATTCCAACAATCGTTCTGAATATGTTTTTAACCTCCAGTCTCCTAATCATCTTTGTTGCTCTTCTCTGCACTCATCCTAGAGGCTCAACTTCTTTTTTTGTATCATGGTCCCATGTATCATTCCACTCCATGAATTTGATTCCCTTGGTTTCTCCTTGACCATGAATCATGCGCTCTTACTTCTATGCGAAGGCAAGCAGGGACATGCTTATTTGGCTTATGGCTGCTTTCAGGGGATGTTCCCATGTTCCTGAAGAAAGGATGAAAATACACACGGGTGTTTAAATGTCACCTAATGTATTGTAAACCTAAATTTAAAGCAAAGACAGCTTAAAAGCTTTATGGATTTGATGGATGGACCATCCCAATCGTATTGGTGTCTGATGGCTCTTTTTTTTTTTTTTTTTCTGCCCCAGAATTTGTTATCCATTGTATTGTTAACAAAGAAGTTTGGAACAATAATGGATTTTGCTAAAAAAAAAAAAAAAACTTTGGCTATTATTCTGCTCTGTGTGGATGTTAAACAATAATAATGTCCAGGATTTTGCACAAAACCTGTGCTCCAAGAAATAAATTAACAGTGCTGGTGGTTTCCCCCTCCTCCAATGAGTCTTATGTAAAATGCATCCAAAATTAAATGCCTTCCATACCCAAGAAGCCATGCTTCTTCAAAGGAAGGCCTAGCATTTAACTGCAGATATAAGCTATGTTTAGATTTCACCTTTAGCTTTAATAGCAACAGCACTTAGATTTATATACCACTTCACAGTGTTTTCCAGCCTTCTCTAAGCAGTTTATAGAGTCAGCATTTTGCCCCCAACTATCAGGGTCCTCATTTTACCAACCTCGGAAGAACATAAGGCTGAGTCAATCTTGAGCCTGGTGAGATTTGTACTGCCAAACCACAGGCAGTCGGCAGTCAGCAGAAGTAGCCTGCAGTACTGCACTCTGACCACTGTGCCACCTCGGCTCTTGTCCCAAAGGTGCTTTTTTTTCAAGAGTCAACTGGACTTTCTGGATCTCTTTGAAGACATTTCGCTTCTCATCCAAAAAACTTCTTCTTCTAATCCAATCCCCTCCTCAGTCAGGAAACCCTATACAGTTTCAAACAAATCTCTTCTTTAAAACTTCCAGTGTTGGAGATCCAATAAATAATGGTTAAGAAAACAACTTTGCATGGTAAACAGTCATTCATATCTGAAAACTCAAACAATCCGCAAATGGGAGATCCTGTTGCAGGCTTATCAAATAAATGAAATCTTAAGTTCTCCATGCAAAGATTCAGAAAAGGGAAATCCAAAAGCGTCCAGACAGCCTTCTCTTAATAATCTCACTAAATAAAGCAGAGATGTTATCTCTGGTTCTGTATTCTAATCCTTAATTCTTGGTGATAAAAACTGGTTAAAACTCGCCGTGAATCTTTCTTGATCCTGCGCTGCAGTTAAAGAGAGCGTTACACTTGCTGTTCAAAGACTGAAAAAATAAAATATTGTAATTATATTGATATGCAGCACAACAAAGCTATGGGCTGCAGCATGAAATGAAAGGAAATATGAGTTATTGCAGTGGAAAGCAAGTCTTATCTAGTAAATTATCATCTTTCTTCCACCATTTTGTGTTAGCCACAGTTTTTATCCCATCAAGGGAAGGTACTTGCTGCTGTCTTGCTGAAATAGATTGAATGGGGGGGAAATTATACTTTCAAAAAAGAAAAAAGGAAAATCAGCTACCTTCTGCATTGCCCAATAAAATCTTTTGAAAACCCATCATGAGAAGAAAACCAGGTTCCAGCAAATAAAATAGCGGCAGCATGAGACATATAATAGGCATTTTTTTTGCATTTGAGAAATTAAATATAATTCAGAACCTGCTGTATGATTCATTCATTGAAAATTAAATGAATTGCAAATTTGGATGGGGCATGAATTTACAATTCATGTGTATCAATGTGAAGGTTCCACAGAGCATTATGATTCTGAGGCTGATTGAGATATTGTACTGTATAAATTAAAACAGATGCTTCAAATTGGGTGCCAGTTTTAGAATTGGCTTAGACAATGTTGATTACCACTGGTGGACAAATTTCTTAATTTTATGATGGCTGGTGGCCATCATTATAGACTATGGCCGTCTGTTTTGTAAGGCAGTGACATACTGAGTGCAATGTATTTTATTTGCTCTCAAAACCTGTTCCTGTTGCATTTTTCCAGCCCATCTTTTCTCTATTTCTATTCTCTATTTCTCCTAGTGTCAAAAAGAGAGTCTTTTTGTGACTTCTGTGCCCAGTATCCTCCTAACTTCCTGCTTCTTGTTTGACCTTGATAAGAGCTTCAGTAGAGTTGTGTCAACTGAAAAGAAGGACTAGGGGTGACATGAGAGGAGTGTTCCAATATTTGAGGGGCTGCCATAAAGAAGAAAAGGGAGTCAACCTATTCTCCAAAGCACCTGAAGACAAGACAAGAAGCAATGAATGGAAACTAATCAAGGAGAGATGCAACCTGGAATTAAGGAGAAACTTCTTCATGGTGAGAACAATTAACCAGTGGAACAATTTGACTCCAGAAGTTGTGGGTGCTCCAATACTGGAAGTTTTAAAGAAGAAATTGGACAACCATTTGTCTGAAATGATATATTGTTTCCTGCCTGAGCAGGGGGATGGACTAGAAGACCTCTGAGATCCCTTCCAACTCTGCTGTTCTGTTCTGAATATTGTAATGGTGACTTTCTACCAATGAACCACATTTCAAGGTGTGCATGACAAGTCTATGGGCAGGTTGAGCTCATCTTGGCTGACTAGACTCAATGAAGCACATGACAAACATTAATTAGCATGTTGTTGCCTGGGACAGAAGTGTCTTTAGAGAATGGTCTATGGCTCATGGCAACCCAACTAAATGGTTATCCTCAATGGTTCTTATTAATAAACTCATTGCACAGTAATTATAGACTTTTTACACACCGCTCAAATTCATCTCTGAAGCTATTTAAAAGATGGCATTGCTCTGAGAGAGGCATTGAGCAACATCTGCAGTGTTTTATTGGAAGATGAGGGCATCAATAAAATGATTTGTTAGACTTACAAATAATGATGTGGCCAATTTGGAAGGTCTAATGCTGCTGATTTTAAGTGGTGCATCCTGATGCCAGCCATGTTCAAGCTATTTGGCTGGTTTGGATTTGCAAGGAGTTAATTGCGATTTTGAAATTAAGGCCGCATGTTCTGCATCTTCTAGGTTGTTTTTTGGATTCTTCCCATTCATCTTGCCAACAGTTTCATAATCTGTCTTCCCTACAAGGAGAATGCAGGAAAGCTTCCAAGAAGCTTCTTCAGGTCAGTTAGGGTGTCATGATGTGTTGTGGTTTGCTGGCAGGCTGTGCAGATGGCAGCTGAATCTGACAGTGGGGAAGAACAGGGACCAGTCCAGGAGTCTGTAGAGGATTCGGACGAGGGTCCTTCATCTGATGCAGAGATGTGGCCAGGACCATCTGGGAGTGGGGTGCTGCCTCTGGAGCCTTTAGAGTCTTGTAGCAGTGAAGCAAAGGACCCAGGGGAGCCTGTTCCCAGTGTGTATGTGCACAGAGCTGCTAGAAGGTGAGAGCAGCTGAAACAAAAGCAGCGAGTCAGGAGTAAGGCTGGGAGATGATTGCCCCTCCCATAAGGTATAAAGGACAGACAAAGATGAAGAAACCTTTGCAGGAAGCAAAGTTGTTCATTGGCTGAGATTCATTTTCGAAGCTCTTTGTACTTCGGTTGGTTTGTTTCCCTAGTTCATTGGACACTTCTGTTATTGGCAGCACTTCACAGGAAAGAAAGGTGGGTGCTTATCTCAAGGGACTGTTTGAGATTCATTACTGGCTGGGAATGAAAATAATTTTCAGTGTTGCAATAAAACAAGGCATGCTTTTAAAATAAACGTGTGCGTAATTACAGTCTCAGAAGCCTTGGTCAGAACATGATGAGCTCATGACCAGGCATGCAACTTTGTGGGTAAGTGAGAACATACATCTTGGAGACTAGAGTAATTCAGTGCTTTCTGCTCTTTCAGTGATGATCATAAAATGTTAGCATTTCACAAGGTGAAGAAAAGAACACCTTGTTTCATATTTGCATTTATTGTCTCTCAAAACTGTCTATCCTACCTCTTTTTAGAGGCAAGAACCGATCTAGAACTAAGAAGAAATAGTGAGAACAATTAACCCATGGAATAGGTTGCCTCCAGAAAAAGTGGGTACTCTATCAGTGGAGATTTTTAAGAAGAGGCCGGACAGGTACTTGCCTGGAATGGTAGAGGGTCTCCTGCTTGAGCAGGAGGCTGGACAAGATGACCTCCAGGTCCCTTCTCACTCTGTTATTCTATGTTCCAATTTGCTTATTCTAATCTTAAGAATCGAGTGAAGTGCGCATGAAGAATGTGCGTGGCAAAAGTTCAAAACCATTGACAAAATCCAAAACACAAATCAAGCAACCAGTTAGCAAAATTAAGCAATAATAAAGTCAAATTCTTGTTTAAGATATAGGAAGTTATCACCCACCTCTCTCCTAGAAAAATGAAATAGCCTAGGAAATATTAAAAAGGCAGAATATTCCCCCTAAAAGAGAAGTAGAAACTCAGAAGCAGAAACTCAGCCCCCCACCTCTGCTAATGGGCCATTACTCTGGCCTAGGCCATCCTATTTTACATAACAAAGATCTACTCTAGGTAGAGTTATAATAGGAATGGGCCAAAGCCCTTTCATTACATCGTCATCCAGCAAGGCTCACCCAATCCTGGGACTCAGGACAGCCCACAGAGTTGCCCCCGCAGGGTCCCATGGGAGTCTGACAACCGATCAGAATACAAGCTCAAATTCAAATCCCAAGAGTCGCTATAAAACCCCAGGGACTCTCAGCATTCCGGCCCTTCCTTCTTTTCCTTCATCTTGGAGCATGTGATTGTCTTTCGTGCTCCAAGCTATGGGGTCCCGTCCACCATTAAGCCATCTTTCTAAACAGCCTCCATGTTTCCAGGGTCTTTTCCCCCCACTTGGAACTGAACCCAGAAGGATATTTCTTCCAACAAAAGCAACCTTTCCCCTTTGGAAAGGATATTTCCTGCTGGAATATATAGGAAAGAATGAGGATATCCTCGCATGGCTGCCACCCATTGTGTTTATGATATCATATTGCCAACTCGTTTTTTTTATCCCTGGCAAGTTCCCCACCTAGTATGAAACAGACCTATTGAATGTGAACTGATGCAGAGGGAGGGAGCACAAACAAACAACACAGAGCAAGCATCCTTGCATTTTAGAAATAATGAGCACAGGAAGAAGAAAGGCAGATTCATTTATCTTTCTTCCCTGTAACTCTCCTCTGTGCATTTGCATGGCTTATAAATCCAGCAGGGTTTTCAATGAAAAAAATAATAATAATAACCCAGTTAAAAAACCAAGATCATAAACAGAGAGCAGAAAGTGTCAGCTGACACACATCTCACCTTAAAATGCCTCAGGGGTTGTAATCTTGTAATCCAAAGGGGTTGTGTAGACAATTATGAAAGAGTTTTTGAAATTATCTTTCCAACCTTGCATTTATAACAAGCAGCCCTTGGCTGTGTCGGGGCAATTCTGTTTGTGTAATTACTGATGTAAAATCCACATTTTGTTTTTAAATGGAAGCTTATTATGAAATGAGTTTAACACCACCGTATTTTCAAAGAAAAAAAAAACCAAAATCAAACTCCAGGGCAAATTCTAGGTTGTATCTTTCTAATTCTTGCAAGAGAGAGAGAGAGAAAGAGTAAAAAGTCTTATTGTATTAAATGATACATCTGGCATCTATTTAATCTCTCTCCCCAATTTATTTAGGTAGTATTAAAAGAATACTCAAAAGAATAAAAGAATTGGAAGGGACCTTGAAGGTCTTCTAGTCTAATCCCTTATTAAAGCAGGATATCTTATACCCTTCTGGGCAAATGACTATCCAATCTTTTATTAAAACCTCCAGTGATGGAGCACCTGTAAGTTCGTAGTTACATTGATTAATTGTTCTAACTGTTAGGAGTTTTCTCCTGAGTTCTAGCTTGGTCCTTTCCTTCATTAATTTCCATCCATAACCTTCCATCCCATTTCCATAAAAACCTCCAGTGGGTGCTCATTTTCAATTCTAGTATCATAATAAAATAACCCTAGATAATGGCCTTAGACCATCTTGGCTACACCTTTAAATAATTGTGACATATTTGAAATGCAAGAGAAAAAAGGTCCTATAGAATGTTCTACAAACCTGAACACAACATTTGCCTACTGTTAGGACATGCCTGAGCTAAAAAGAAAAAAAAAACATATTAAACTTCTGAGCATCCAAGAGCAAAAGAACTAAAAAAAAGTAGGTTCCACTAAATTGGAACACTGAAGTGAATAAGTTGTTTTTGAATTGATTCAAATGATTTAGTTTTCAGCACCAAATGTTTTTTCCCTTATTTGAGAATCTATTTAAATATCCAAGGCAGAGTGGATCAGTTATCCAAATCAAATGAAGAATTGAGATTGAATCAGAGAAGATTCATATGTTCCTAATGCCTCTGCACTCCTATGTCATTCAGATAATGTCCCGTGTTGTTAGGAATCATTATCAAATAAAGATTCCACAGCTATTTCATCTCCCCCCCCCCAAAAAAAAAAAAAAAAAAGGAAAGGAGAGAAAGTAAAGCCATCAACCTGAGCCTAGAAATAAAAAGCAGAAGGGGGTGAATAAAAAAAGAGGAAGGAAGAGGAGAATTGTTCCTGAGAAAGATTAAAAGCAGAACCCATCGAATAGAATTCTGGCAAACCAGAGATCAAAGGGGATGGAGAGTGCAAAAAAGTGAATTCATGGCTATTAAACTGACCAAAAAAAAAAAAAAAAATCCCTATAGGAAGTTAGAAATGAGACAGTTAGAAAAAAAGATGTGAAATTTCCCTCCTCCCCACTTTTAACACCAGTGGAATGGCAAAATGTGAAGAAGAGAAGGACTCAATCGATGGATTGACTCTTGATGCTTAAAAAAAAAATAAAATAGAAAGAGAGAGCGAGGGAGATAAAGCCACAAGACAGAAGAAAAAATGGACAAAGTTCTATTGAGATTTTAATCGGAGTGACGTGTGGAGAATGTCCCCAATATTGTTGCTTTACCCATCCGTCACTTCAGAGATTCTCTGCAATATTAATGACCGCCTCGTAAATGCAGCCCATGGGAATATTCATCATTCAATTCCCAGCTTTGTCCAATCCTGGCTAATGATAGCCTTCCATCCAATTATTGATACAACACACACACACACACACACACTCAAAAAGTGCATGCTGTATAAAGTCGGTTCTTTGTGCCTTAACACTTCAATGATTCCGAAGGAATGCTACTGGCTTTCATCCATCAGGATCTGTTCAGGCCCGTGCTCACATTGCTGAAAGGGGGGGGGGGGGACCATCTTAGGATGGTTTTCAAGATCAATGGCTTTTTACCTGAGCAAACTTCTAAGTTTCCCTTTGTGTTGATATGTTCATTGCGCTTGGGACCGAAGTCATTTGGCACTGCAAAAAGTAAGGCGGAGTACTCATGGGTTAGACTCATGATGGCGAACTTATGCCATGGGTGCCAGAGGTGGCATGCAGAGCCCTCTCTGTGGGCATGAGAGCTGTCACCTCCACGGTGCATATGCACTTGCTGCCCACTGGCCAGCTAATCATTGGGTCTCTGCCATGCATGTGTGGGGAGCGGGATGCACACGCAGGGGACATACACCTATATGTCATGCCCCTGGTGGAGATTGACTCTGAGGGAGAGGAGGAACAGCCGAAAGGGAGTGGAAATGTAGCTCCAGAGGTTGTGGAGGAGGCTGGGGAAGGGCAGAGGCTGGCTGGGCAGTAAGAGGAGGACCCAGGCTCATCCCATGCACGCAGGGAGGAGAGGATAAGGGAGAGACGTGGTCTACTTGGGAAGAGAGGGCCTTGATCTTCTTCATGGGCTGCAGGTGTAACAACTGCATAAGAGTTTGGACCTGCGTTCTGGCAAACGCTGGAAACAAAGCATGTTTTATTTTGGTTTGAGGTTATCTCGGTTGGCGTCCTTCCAACAGACTTGGAACGTCTTCCATGACTTCCAACGTGCCTTGTTATCTCCTTGAATTTGGTAAATATTTCTCCTGTTCCATTGTGGAAATTTCATCATTGAAGTTTGTTTGGGTTTTTTATTTTCACCTCTATCTGCTCATTAAATTCAGACTGTATTGCTTTCTTTTGAAGACTATTTTTGAGCATGTTTTATTTCTAACTGAGTATTATTATTGAACAGTGGGACCAAGTTGGAGGCATTAAAGGACATTTATTTACGTTTTGGATTTTGTTTCACTTGTGTTATACTCTGGGTCATCACACCCATGCATGGGGGTGGGGTGCGTGAGTAGGGGCAGGGTGCATGCACATGTGTGCTTTGGGCACTTGGTGCCAAAAAGGTTAGCCAACACTGGGTTAGATCAATGGGTATGAGACAGACTTTTGATTGCAGGAAATGACCAGCAAGGGGACTCCTGCACTATAGATTGTCACTGATAGTGCTAGAAGATATTCTAAGAGACATGGTGCCTGACCAGAGACAGGAATTATGGAAGTGGGACTCTGGAGAATCTCTTGGAAAGGTAATTCAGGTTGTGTCCAAGCTTCCTCTAAGGAAGCTCACAAGCAAATATTGATGAGTTAAAAACAATCATGCATCAGTCTCCTCTAGGAATGAACTGAAGGTCAAAGTATGGTCTATCCTCATTATAATGTCTTTTTCAGGGATAGGTTTCAAATTTTTTTAGCAAGGGGCTCTCTGCCCTAATGACTGGCTGGGTGGGTGTGGCTGGGTGGTCATGTGACTGGGTGGGTGTGGCCAACTCAATGTCACTTCTTTTCCTTAATTACCAAAAAAAAAGACATATACCCAAAAGTTGTTTGTTATTTCATGCATTTAATACTTAAATAAAAGACAGGGTGAAATCAGGCTTAATAGCAGTGACTGTGAGAGGAATCTTGGAGTCTTAGTGGAGTTTCTGGTGAGTTACGTAATTCTTATTATTTGGGAATCAATCCCCCCCAGAGGCTAGTGACTATACTATCTGATTTTCTGAATGGCTCTCCCTTGCAAGTGCTGAGTGGATTGTTTATCTAGTTTGCAACACTTTTACAAGGTGTGAAATGCTCTTGGCTGAATGCCCAGAAATTCAATTAAGCCTGTTAAGAGGAAAGCCCTTGCCGCTTGTCTTTCTGAGGTTATTGGGGGCTCTCCAAGCCCCACAGAGTCTTAGTAGGGGCTCTCCCGAGCCCCTGAAAGCCCCCAACAGCTCTCCCCTAGTCTTTTTCAAAAGGCAACTGGACTTTGTTTTTCCTTGAAGATGTTTTGCTTCTCACTGCAAGAAGCTTCTTCAGTTCTGATTGATTAGTGGAGGATGGAAGGATTTATATTCCTTGCAATCATCTGGTCATTAGAACTCATTCTGAAAGTTGTTAAAGTCCAGTTGCCTTTTGGGATAACCATGATCTAGATGTCTGAGAATCTCTATAGACACTCGCTACCAATGATTGGTCAGAAGAACTAAAACAATGTTAGGCATTGTTGTTGTTAGTCGCGAAGTTGTGCCCGATCCATTGTGACCCTGTGGACAACGTTCCTCCAGGCCTTCCTGTCCTCCATCATCCCCTGGAGTCCATTTAAACTCATACCAACTGCTTCAGTGACTTCATCCAGCCACCTCATTCTGTATAGTCCCCTTCTTCTGAGTCAAGACTGACTCAGCCTTCCATCCTTCCGAGGTCGGTAAATGAGGACCCAGATTGTTGGGGGCAAGAGGCTGACTCTATAAACCACTTAAGGAGGGTTGTAAAAGCACTGTGAAGCGGTATATAATTCTAAGTGCTATTGCTATTACTATTGCCCTCAATCATTCCCAGCATTAGGCTCTTCTCCAGTGAGTCCTTCCTTCTCATTAGGTGGCCAAAGTATTTGTTAGAGATACATCTATCCATCTGCTAAGTGTGTCCACATCAGGGTATTCCTGGTGGGAATATTTCTGTTCCTGATGTCTTATCCATAGAAAATTCACCCACGTATTCTTCAACAGAAGTCTTAATCTTCTCAGGAGGACTTGAGATGAGCAATGGTTTAATGTTTTCAATGTATTTCTATGTTTATTATGATAACATGGATGTCTAAAACTCTCGTTTCCATTCGTTTTATTTTCATACCTTGGCTGCCTTATTCCACTTGTTCTTACAATGTTGATTGGAAGTCTTGAATAATTTGAAATGTTGCCCAGGTTCTGAGTCCTTCCTGAAAAACTGGTAACTGCAACATAATTGCCAGACATAAAGTGACTCACAATTAAAATAATCTGCCTTAGTAAGCTTTCTGCTTTCAAATCTTTCTTTCTCTCCCCTACGAATGAGTGATGGAGCAAGGAGTTCATTTCCAGCTGAGGGAACAAAAGAAAGGTCCATAACCTTTTTCTGTCGTTGTTCTTCGACAACAGGGCCCTCAAAGACATAATCAACCTTCTGATGATTAAGAAAGTGGGTGTAACTCAAATGCTTTGATGGTCTTTCCTCCCCCTCCCTGTGGATCTTGCTTAATGCAATTTTAAAGCATATCAAGGGATTAGCATTAAGTTTTGCAATGAAATAATGTTTTGGTTTGTGTATCTAAAATCATTTGGCAGATGAATTTATTATTTGTGACATTACCATTACAAAAGAGAAAAGAAAACTCCTTCCTCTTTTTTCTCCCTATTATCACCACCATTCCTTTGATCATCAAAACCATCGGGGATCCTTTCACAACATATGGCCCCTTGTACTGTAATCCTCAGAAAGCAGGAATATTTCCTCGCTGGGCCACTGGCCAAGTTAAGAAATATTTATTAGAGAATTTTTTCCTATGCAGCCAGAGTATTGAATCATAAGCTGATTAACATCAGGAAAATCTGATGTTGTATGTATAATTCTTGACCAGTACATTGTCAGTATTTCAGTGACTAAAGTAAAAAAAAATTTTTTTTTAAATTTTCTTTAAGGAAGTACTGAATCTTTGTGTGTGGGATTCTGCCTGCCTTTCTGATTTTTTTTCTATTTCCTTCTCTCCTTTTTCTCTCCTTCCCTCCTTTTTCCTTCCTTCTTTCTTTCCTTCTTTCCTTCCTTCTTTCCCTTCCTTTCTCTCTCCTCTTTTTCCTTCCTTCCTTCCTCCCCTTTTCTCTATTTCCTTCCTCCCTTCTTAGTTTTCTTTTCTCTATTTCCTTCTTTCCTCCCCTTTTCTCTATTTCCTTCCTTCCTTTTTTCTCTATTTCCTCCCTCCCTCCTTTCTTCTTTATTTCCTTTTTTCCCTCCCTCCCTTCCTCTCATATCAGTCTAGGAATTTGTATGCACCTACCACAATATAACAACGTCAGAAATGCACTGTTTACCATTGACTTGATATACAACTCTGCAAAGCATAAAAATGTCATTACATGAAAAATTTAATACTGATACTGTAATTGGTTACTTTCTTTCGTAAGGTGCCATGGGGCTCTGATTGTTATTCATTAGAAAAGACATTAAGATACATTTTTTATAACTTGGCACTCCAAATTATTTTTGTCCACTATTTTATAGTTGTTTCAGTATTTTTAGAATTGTTTTAATGATTTTATGTAAGTTTTTGATGGTGAATTACCATCATGGCTTCTTCTTCAAAACATGGTTTAAAATAATAATAAATTGTCATTTTAAGGCTAAAACTTACTCTTTTGCATGCTGAGAATAATGCATCTAGCGGAAATAATAGTCGAGAGAAAGCACAATGCCTGGGAAAACCAAGAAGCAAGTGGAATTCTAGGATCAGTAACTGTAGTTCATCAGAAAAATATATTGACAAGAAAAAAAAAAAGAACAGCCACAAAATCTCCATGTAATAGCCTTGTTCTGAAAAATAGAAAAAAAAATAGAGTGCAATAACAAATAAACTCCCCAAACAAGCTGAAACAAGAAACTGGTTGCAAATATTAGCACTGGATTGATTATTTTTTAGATTAGTCTGCACAGAAGTTTGTATGTTAAATCAACATTCCAAGAGTAAAAATTCAGCTTTGTGAAGTTCTCTGCTTTTTGAATGGGAAACCCAGTAGGCATTTGTAGGTAAATAGCAAATAACCCAAAATTATCTCTTTTTTTTGTTTGTTCCACTTTGTAAATATTTCCTCATTGTTGCCTGGGGAAACCATTCTTCATATTTAGGGCCGGAAAAATCAAGCTGATGCAAATAACCCTGAAAAATAAAGCATCAAGATTCTATATATGTGGAATAGAATGGAATAGAGAAAAAAGAATAGAGTAGAGTAGAATAGAATAGGTTGCTTCTCTCCTTCATTAGTGTCCATCTGTTGCTTCTTGTCTTGTCTTCAGGTGCTTTGGAGAATAGCTTGACTCCCTTTCCTTTGGGGCAGCCCCTCAAATATTGGAAGATGGCGATCGTGTCACCTCAGTCCTTCTTTTCATTAAACATCCATGTCTTTGGATAGCCATTCCATGGTGAAAAGAGAGATTGTCAGACTGTAATCTGGAAGTGATTTAGATAACATGAATCAATAGAAATGCCAGGACAAGGTTGTTCTCCCTAATGGTCAAAATAAGCAAATTATTTTTTTTAACAAAAAACCAGTCTTATCTGAACATGACACAGCTCTCATTGTATCAGTTTAGAAATGTTGCTGTTACATCACCATCTGTTCCAATTCTGCAATGATCAGAGGAGACCTCCAAGAGATGGAAAGAAGGAAGTCAAGATGTACACAGTTGCAAGTCAAAATCCCATGGAAGAAATGTCAGGGTCTAAATCCATTTTTTCCAGTCTTATAATTTGAATAAGATGGCTTTCCTGCCAAATATATCCTGAATAGAGGGCAATCTGAACTCCCAACATCTGGATCTTCTAACCCACAGTCTCTTGAGAAGAAGTCCCATCCAGGGTTGAAGAAGAAATAGAGAATAAAATGCAGAGACAGTAACTCTACCGTTCTGTCAAAGGGAAGATGCATCAAAGCACAACGTCTCTAATAGGAAGTCAATCTCCTATTGAGGTTTAAAACTATTGGATCCGAGTTAGATTTCTTACTGACATGCTTCCATTTACACTATGGGAATAAATCATGTTTTAATCATATAAAAAGAATAACAATTAGGGGTTAGAGGCCTTTCCTCTAAGATGTATGGAATCTATGAATGTGTTCTTGAGGTCCTAGATAGAGCTTTACATCATATATTCATGTTTTCAGATAGTTTATGCTGCAACTGTTGGAAGAGACTAAATCATTGAGCAAACATCAAGGCACAGAGAAGTCTACATGGAAGTAAAGGCTTGAAATTAATTTCCTCATCATAAGGAGGGCAGGAGCCTCAAGATTTGGAAGATCATCTTTGCTTGAAGCAGTCAGTGGTGAAACAATGTTATGGAACAGTTCCTAAGTTCCTTTGATCTCCATCAAACTTCAATGATTGATCTACGATTTCTGAATCCTCCACCAACAAGGTCAACAAATTGCCTCCTAAAACTGTCTCGGTGCTTGGTCCATTTGTTTTCCTTCCTAAAGAAAAAATAATATCACCAATTCAAAAAAAAAAAAAAAAAAAAGCATGCAATGCATAGAATTATGATTGTGGATGTGTTTCCTCCTCCTAAAAAGATGGCTCTAATTAAACCAGGAGAGATTATCAAACTTTGTCTAGAGCTGATAAAAACCCTGCTGCAAATTAAAATGGCTTGTAAAAGCTAATCCATCACAAATTAGTGGGAAAAAATCCCAACAAGTTAATGTATTTGTCCTTCATGCAGCATCTCCAGTTTGCCATCAGCACCACCAAATGAAGCATCCTAAATTGACGGGGCTACTTGGAACAACAGATTTTATGCTGGACTGTTACAGTTAATGATGGCTTCTGGAATGACCTTTGTTCAGCTGAGAAGCAATGCCTAAGTCGAGGCCTTGAATCTGCTGTTCCACTCAGTGTCAAGATTATGGCAGTTACTCCAATTAAATCATGAGCCTCAAGCACACTCCCAAAACTCAACAGCTTGACATACAGGTTTGCTGCTAGAAGTTTTTCCAGTACTTGGCAGACTAGGAGTATGTGTTCGTCCATCATCTCAGTGTAGATGAGAATGTTGTTCAAGTAGACAAGAACCCCCTTATAAGGATGT
Organism: Laticauda colubrina; assembly: GCA_015471245.1. NCBI lineage: Eukaryota > Metazoa > Chordata > Lepidosauria > Squamata > Elapidae > Laticauda > Laticauda colubrina. The sequence continues at coordinate 3,637,656 of BLBF01000045.1, read as the reverse complement.
TTGTGTAGCTCCTCATTTATTAACTGCATGAACACCGCTGGGGCCCCCTATAGTCCAAAAGACATGACCTTGAATGTTTTATGAGTTGACACTCAGCTTTTTTGTGGGGGGAAAAAACAATTTTCTAAAGGGATGGCTCAGAACTAACTCTACAATGAGGCAGAGAGCAGGGAGTAAAGGTGCATCTCTTTGGGTATGGAATAGAGATGGAAAGCAGGAAAACAACATTCTGAATTTGTAAGCTAGTTTGCTGAAGTTCAGCATGTGGAAAGATGTGAGCCCACCTCAATGTTGATTCAGTTGGAATGGATGGGATTTTATCTTCTTTTCCGTTGCCTTTAAAGATTCGTAGTCATCTATTTGGTCACCTCAGCTGGATTCAGTAGCTGTCCTTGTGTCCCTTCTTATTTCACTTTCCATATATTGGTGTATTCAGGCTGGCACTGAACCTTTCTCAACCAAGACACTTGTTCAAAATCATCATTTTCTGGGAAGCAAAAATGATGTAGCCCAGGGGTGGCCAACTTTGATAACTTGAAGTCTTGTTGATTTCAACTTTCAGAATTCCCCACATTGAAGTCCACAGGTCTTAAATTTGAATACCCCTGATGTAGCCTTTTCAAAGAGTGGGACAAAACTTCATCTTTACAGCCACATTAAAAACAAGTAAAAACTTTGCAAAGTTAGTCTAATGTTTATCCAGGGACATGAAGATTTCACATAGAAAAAGGGAGATTTCCAGATCAGGCCATTTTGAGATTCCCCAGCTCAACATCTTTTTGCCAGATTACTCCAATGTTAACACAATTCTGCCCATAGCATGAATGATTTATTGAGTGGCAATCACCAAATGTATCATAGATGTAATTTTCTGTGCGCTCTATACATATCCTATTGTTGGCACAGTTGGGCCCTTGTCTATACAATTTAAGATAAGAATTTCTTCCAAATAAATATTCACTCTTTAAAATAAATATCAGTGGAGTTAATTGCACTTATTGACTTATCATCACCAACACAGAAGAAAAATAAAAACCTTAGGGCACATTTCTATATTTTATTTAGGCAGGTATTCAGTATTCAACATAAGAACTGTTGTGAGTTAACACAGAAAGTTATCGTGATAAAATAACCAACATGGAATTTAAATCTTCTATTTTAAAAAAATCTAGATCACAAGTTAACAAACTTATGATGTTGTGTAAGAGCAAAGATAGGCATACAAAGGCATAAACCCAGCTCTTGGATGAGTCAAAAGAGGAGATCCTGAATATGAGACTAGCAAGATGGGGAAAAATGACATTTTATAAAATAATTGGTAAAAAACAACAACCCACATCCATTAAAGCATCAGGACAGGGATGGAAAACTATGGCAACATTATGACTTATGGACTTCAATTTCCAGAATTCTGAACCAGCCATGCTAAATTATGCATTTCCTAGACCAACTACGCGATGGCTTAGGAATTCTAGGAGTTGAAGTCCATGAGTCATAAAGTTGCCATGGTTGTCTACTTCTGCATCAGGAAGTAAATTGAACTCAAACAAACCTTTTGTTTTTACCTTTTTGAGAAAGTTCCACTATGTATGGTATATGACACTTCTTTTATCCTCCCAATCAGCTGCCATTTTAATTTCTCACAATTAAATCCTTTGGAGGGGGGGGTCACTTGTAGGAAATTAAAATGATGCCCCCCCACACACACAGTTCCTTCCAAAGCACAGCTGACCTCTGACTAATCTTGCACTTTTTCAGAAGTATTTTTCTGTGCAAAAGAAGGTCACACAAATGTGTGACTGCATATTTCTTTCCAATGTCTCTTGCTGAGGTTCTGACTTAATGGAATGATGAGAGGTGGTTGAAAGGGATTCATAACACATTTTTTTCCTACTCTTTTCAATCTTCCCTGGATGATCACACCTCTCAATTTGAATAAGAAGATCCCTCTTCACAAGGTCTTTGTTAAGCTTTAACAAGACTGGGAGGCTAGGGCTGCAAACCTCCAGAGAAAGGATCATACATGGCATTCCCACATATCTCTTTACAACTTCGTAATTCAGCACAAGAACATCCTACCACATCCCTGAAGTCAACTTTGTGCAAGACAAAGAAAGAAAGAAAGAAAGAAAGAAAGAAAGAAAGAAAGAAAGAAAGAAAGAAAGAAAGAAATGTCAGACACCAAAATTTCACTCATTCCTTGACATAAACTTCTAAAAAAGTGCTATATAAAGTCTATCTAAACATATGTCTATTCTAGTGAAAAAAGGGATTAGAGATGACATGATATCAATCTTCCAATATTTCAGGGACTGCTGCCACAAAGAAGAGGGAATCAAGCTATTCTCCAAAGCACCTGAGGGTAAGACAAGAAGCAACAGATGGAAACTCATCAAGAAGAGAAGCAACCTAGAACTAAGGAGACTCACTTTTCCTAAAAGTGAGAGCAATTAACCAGTGGAACAACTTGTCTCCAGAAGTTGTGGGTGCTCCATCACTGTAGGCTTTTAAGAAGAGATTGGACAGCCTTTTGTCTGGAATGGTATAGGGCTTGCTGCTTGAGCAGGGGGTTGGACTAGATGATCTCCAAAGCCCCTCCCCTCTCCATCATTCTGTTTAAAGTCACGATGCAGAAGTTGTCAATGGGTCTACTCAACACTGATGGTGGGGTGCTTGTTGGAGTCCAGCTGTTTAGAAAAATCGGTCTTATGACGGAGGAGAAGTGGATGCAAACTGGAGAAATGAGAATAGATGAATTAATGTGTAAACAGTAAGAAATTAATCTGTACAGCAAGGGGGGGGGGAAGGCAAGTGAGCCTCTGCTTATATTCCATGTAAACCAATTTCCTGTTGGCAGGTAGACAACAGCGCTGTCTGTCTATTTATGTACCAAATTGGATAGATCACTGCAGCCCTGGCTGCTCCTTGCCAGCGAGATTTTGGCAGATTTCCTCTTCCTTCAATAAAGAAAGTGCCCATTTGTCTGTGGTTTGCTGTAAGGAGACCATTATGAAATGTGTTTAGTGGATGCACCAGAATATTGCATTCTTGTTACTTTCCCACTTTCAGGCTAAGCTTGTTGGAGAGAGAGAGGGAGATGGAGGAGGGCAAAGTGGGGAAAGACCCACGCAGGCTGTACCCTTCCTTGGTAAATAGGGTGCATAGTGTGTGCATGTGTGTGTTTGTGGTAATTAGGCTTTTGTGCCAGACAATCCAGAGAATGCCATTAATGGAAAAGGTTCTCACAGTCTGGTCTTTGGAGAGGTTTTATAGGGTGGTACAATACCAACAAAACAATACTGTACAGCAGTTGTTGCAAAGAAACATTAACAGGTCTTTTTCTCCCCTAATGCATAGAATCGAATCGAATTGAATCGAATCGAACAGAGTGGAGTAGAATAGAATAGAATAGAATAGAATAGAATAGAATAGAATAGAATAGAATAAAAAAGAATAGAACAGAATAGAACAGAACAGAACAGAACAGAACAGAACAGAATAGAATAGAATAGAATAGAATAGAATAGAATAGAATAGAATAGAATAGAATAGAATAACAGAGTGGGAAGGGACCTTGGAGGTCTTCTAGGCCAACCCCCTGCTTAGGCGGGAAACCCTTCTCGACTTCAGACAAATGGTTATCCAATATCTTTTTAAGAACTTCCAGTGTTGGAGCATTCACAACTTCTGGAGACAAGTTGTTCCACTGATTTATTGTTCTCACTGTCAGGAAATGTCCCCTTGGTTCTAGGTTGCTTCTCTCCTTGTTTAGTTTCCACCCGTTGCTTCTTGTCCTGCCTCCAGGTGCTTTGGAGAATAGCTTGACTTCCTCTTCTTTGTGGCAACCCCTGAGAGATTGGAAGACTGCTATCATGCCACCCCTAGTCCTTCTTTTCATTAAACTAGACACACCCTATTCCAACAACCATTCTTCATTTGTTTTAGCCTCCAGTCCCCTAATCATCTTGGTTGCTCTTGTCTGCACTCTTTCCAGAGTCTCAACACCTTTTTTACATTGTGACAACCAAACTGATCTTCACTGATCCCATTGTATTTGGTTATAATAGCTTATGGGATTTAATATATGAGGCAGTTCCCCTACTGAGCTATTAGTGGCACCAACAATTTCTCCAGGTCTTTGCATTTTTTTAACCCTTTAGAATTAGCAGATGCTTATCACGGTTAGTCACACAATCAGCCAGATGTTTAAAACTAGATTTGCCCCTTTTGTCCACCTAATTGCATGCTTCCCAAGGACCTGAGATAGATAGATGTGGATGTTGGATGGTGTTAGAGATCTCATTGCAGGATGTAAGCTGTTGTCAGGAAGCTGTCTTTTGCAATTGACTGATGGTGATTTTGTCAATGCTGATGTGATAAGTGATGCTGCAGTTGTTTTGGGGTTATGACTATTGTGATGGTGGTTGTGATAATACCTTTGCTTTCTTTTGTCACAGTTATTCTATTTCTATTTACAAGACTTTATCTTTTATTATTGTTCACCGTGTAGTCAGCCAAAAGTTTAGACTGGATTTAACATTTGGATAGGTAAACCTTGCTGTTCAATGGTGTTGAAGTTCTCGTTGCAGGATGTAAACTGTTCCAAGTCAGACTGTCTCTTGCAATTGACTGATTATTCACTTATTTATTTCATTTCTACAGCTGCCCATCTTAGCAAATTACTCTGAGTGGCTTCCAATTAAAACCTATTACAATTAAAATTTTAAAACAATAAATACAGGGAAAAAAACTTTAAAACTTCTGATTCAAAGTATTCAAATTAAGCAAGATAATGATTTTGTCGATGCTGATTGGTGTTTGGGTCTTCCCCAGATCTTTTGGGATTGGAGCAGAGGTGGGTATTCAGCAGGTTCTCACCAGTTCTGAAGAACTGGTAGTGGAAATTTTAAGTAGTTCGGAGAACCAGCAAATACCACCTCTGATGGGAGATTTTAGAGTATCCTTTCCCTGCCATGCCCACCAAGCCACGCCCACAGAACTGGTAGTCAAAAAAAATTGAATCCCATCACTGGATTGCACCCAAGTTGCCTTTTGCTATTTGCTATTATCTTTTTTTTTTTTTTTTTGCCACATCCCTTCTTTGACCTGCAGATCTTTGTATTGTGTGATTTTTCTCCAGGACTAGTGAGGCAAGTAATTACTTGGTGGGCTGCAGTGACATAAATTTCTCCTACAGAGAAGATACTGGACATCCCAGAGATTTTTTTTTTTTTTGGAGGCCACTGAATGACACCCCTGTGGAAGCACTGAAAACAAAGACAGATATAGAATGTGGGTTGCAGATATCTCCTCCTGCCACCCCATCCTCCCCCCCCCCCAAAAAAAAAATCCTGTTTATTGCAAACAGGGTTGTTGCTCAGCATGACTTTGGTGACTTCTCATGAATTTTAGTGTTGTGGGTTATGTGTAAGTAACAGTTGATTTTCTACCCAACGGAAAGAAGAAGAAGAAGAAACACAAGCATTTTGCTGCCCATCTGCTCCAGCACTTCTCTTCACAAGACATTTGTTGCTGGACAGGTTGAATCTAAAGTGTTTTCTGGGGTCTTACCAAAAAAATAAAAGGAGTTCAAGGGCTTGTGCAGTTGGTAGGAAATGCAAAATGCATGGGCAGCTTGATGTTTAATTGATGCAGCTTCCTTTAAAACGGGGCTCGTGACTGTGATAATTGTGCCCAATTGCTATGCAAGGCAACTACACCCATTATCCATGCCCATTTGTGATGTGATGTTCCCCAGCTGAGTCTCAAGCTGGAGATACACCACCCAAGTGGTTGTTTTCAAAGGAAGTCCAGGATGAGATGAGATGACCTGTTTTCTCTGCTTTGATACTTGGTTTTATGCAACTCCTGGTGAATAGTTACAAAATATACTGAACAGCAGAGTTGGAAGGGACCTTCTGTGCCAATCCTATGCTTGAACAGGAGACCCAATTCCATTCTGGACAAATGGCTGCCAATCCTTCCAGTAATGGAGCGTCCACAATTTCTGGAGGCAAGTCATTCTGCTGACTAAATGTTAAGGGGTAGGACAATAATTCTTTCACAACCATTGTGGCATGGTGGTGTAGTGGTTAGGATGCATATTGCAGTCTAATTTGGCAGCAGTTCGATTCTCACGGTTGTCTCAAGGTTGGCTCAGCTGGCAAAGCATCCCCACAGCCAAATCACAATTCAGCTACTTGGCAACTGGCATTATTTATAGAGTCGTGATGGTTAGAATATACAGTACTGTAGGCTAACTCTGCCCATTGCCAGGAGTTCAATTCTGACCAGTTCAAGGTTGACTCAGCCTTCCATCCTTCTGAGGACGGTCAAATGAGGATGGGGGCAATAAGCTGACTCTGTAAACAGCTTAGAGAGGGCTTAAAGTGAAGCAATATATAAGTCTAAGTACTATTGCCATTTTTCTTCCTTCCTTCCCTCCCTCCCTCCCTCCCTTCCTTCCTTCTGATTATAATGCAGTATTACAGGCTAACCATGCCCACTGCCAGCAGTTCGATCCTGACCAGCTCAAGATTGACTCAGCCTTCCATCATTCTGAAGTTGGTAAAATGAGGAGCCAGATTGTTGGGGACAAGAGGCTGACTCTGTGAACTGTTTAGAGTGGGTTGTAAAGCACTGTGAAATGGTACATAAGGCTAAGAGCTATTGCTATAGTCTCCCTCAGAACTGAAGGAGAGGTGGACATCCCCTACAGTGATTTACATGCATTCTAGACTTTGCCTGAATTACATATTCAGGCTGGCTCACTTTTGTGTGTGCTTTAATCTTCTTAGCTGCTCTTGGTTTTGCAGTCAGATACCACATATTCATAATAACATTTTCATGCTATTTCAGAATGTTCTTCTGGCCTGTGAAAGGGCATGGGAGAAAGACTGTTTGTGGAATATTTGAAAACTGTCAACAATATCTCCCCTTAATCATCTTTTCATCAAGCAAATTCGTGCAGCCTTTTCCGATGACTCATTTTATTAACTGCATCAGTGTTGCAGGATCCTTTGACACTTGTCAATATCTTTCTAGAAGATTGGGGCACCACCAGGAATAAATCACAGCCATCAAAGGATAACTCTATATATAATCCTATAACTCATCTGTTGAAGTCTTCTAAAAAAAAAAAAAAAAAAAGAGCTGTAGAGGTCCTTCTTATCTCTCTCATGGCAAATTCTGTCGAAGCTTGCCAGGGAGAACCCCTCTAAAATATGGATTAATTCTTTTTCACAAACCATGTTTGCTAATTTTCATTTGCTTGCCTTGCCACTGGGGTGGATTCCTATGAAGAAGTAGAGAGAGACCATTTTTAGTTTGCAGAACAATCTGAAGTCTCAGTGAATGTGTGTGAGAAAGAGAGAAAAGTAGGATTCAAGCCATGAACTAAGCTATCGTGGAGATGGCTTGGTTTTGCTTTGCAAAGTGTGATTAGCATTTTTTTGAACTGCAGCCAGCAGTAGCTTATTCAACAAGGTAAAAATGAAAACAAAACCTCTGACATAGAATATGGATGAACCCAGCCAAAGGAAAAAAGAAGAATCTGGGATGAAACTGGTCCATCTAGAATCCTGTAGGCTTATAACAAGAAGATAAAAAGGAAATGGTTATTTTCAAAATATTTTTTATCTCCCTTTTGAACTTCCATGAGTACATCTGAAACCACATTTCATCACGGAAAATTTTCTGCAGAAAAATGTCCAGGTTTGGAAAGTGAAAAGCCAGGTACTTGAATTGCTCATCATCATGTCACTTTCATTTGGTCTCCTGGCCTACTTGCAACCAGATTGCTTACCACTGGCCTTCTAGAACTATGGGTCAAGGTTTGGGAGTTTGAGTTACTTCCTGAGCCCAGATGTGTAATTTTTCACCTTGTACAACCTTCATGAGTAGATAGGAATAATGGGTCAGAAGGAGGGTTTAGAGTAGGGGTGTCAAACATCCAGGCCATGGGCCTGGATGCATCACATCCTGGTTTAGTGAAGGTGTCAACTCATAAAACATTTCTATGCCTGTTTTAGAGTTGCCGTGAACAGAAGTGGGGTGGGGGAGGAAAGAGCAATGCAGCAATTTGGAACCGAAAGTGCATTCCGTTCTTATCTTGCAAAGATTACAACTAAGCTACGAAATTTCTGCTGTGAAAATATCTAATTGGAGAATGTGATTGATGACTTGGCTATGAACAGATTTCATTGGGGAATATGAATTATGATTCACCCAAAGGAGTGGGGGGAAACCAGGGTCAAGGGTGACAGTGAATTACATGTCTCAGAATTGGCTTCATACAGGTCATGCAGACATGTTTGCTCCTAATAAATCCTTTGAAGTTTTTGAAGCTTGGCTTGAGGCTCATGATTTAATCAGGGCAACTGCCGGAATCCTGAGAGAAGGAGGGGGAAAGTCCTGATACATCATGGGATGCCGCAGTAATGATGTGAGTTCAACACCTCTGTCATAGAGGAAAGACATTTAAGAGAAGATTCATGAGAATAGGTGACTTTAAAACAATAACACTTAGTAGGTTGTTGTATGACTTGGAAAAAGAACAAATCAAAAAAAAAAAGGCAGAAAACAACAATTGGGAAGGTTCTTCTGATAAGATATAAGGAAGAAAGAATTAACAAGGCAGGAATTGTAAGATATGATGCTGTCAAGGATGCTGGGAAGAAGTCACCTTAATTGGAAACATTCAGCCAAACCTCTGGCTGAAAATAATTCCAGTAGCGACAATATTCAGTTGTCATAATTTAAAAAAAAAAAACCTGGGTTAATTTAGGTCAAAAGAATTTAAGAAATTTGATCAAACTGTTCTCAGTCCTGTGTATTACTCTGTCTGCTTCCACATAACATATTTTAATAATTTCTTCTTCCCTGTTGCCTTCCCTGGTAATTGTATGCAGTACCCATGAAGTCGATGTGACCCTTTCTTGACCCACCACATAGAGCAGATGAGCAGGCTCCGATTCTGCCCATAAAGCTAGTCTCTCCCACCTAATAGGACACAATTTGTGGCCATCATTTAAAAAAAGGACATTTAAAAATATGCCACCAAATGTATTGTGTGGTTATATCATTTAGAGTTCAGTAGGTTTTGTGGTGTGCATTCCTCCATCTCATTCAGGTGAATTGTTTGGAGAAGCCTATATTTCATGAGAAACTACCAAAAAATGGAATTTAGAGAGAACACACAATTGCACATACATACATAAACACAGATCAAAACCAAAGGAATGATCTCTCATTGTCCTTGGAGAATCTTGTGTCATAGGCCCATAAAATATTAGAGGAGAAACATTTCAAAATACCAAAAGGAATCTGTATTGGGCTGTTCATTGACTACTTTGTTTAGATGCAACACTTTCGACAATCTTTATAGGTTTGTGTGTCAAAGCACACTTCGTGCTCCTTATAGCACCATCCTTGAGCAGTTGCAGTCAGCCCCTGTGACATCTTCCTTACCATCAATAAAAGTGAGGCATTATTGCAGAATGTTTTTTTTTTTTTTTCATGAAGTTCATCAAGAAACTGTGGACTCTCCTTTCTGAGATGCCAGGTCTTTACAAAACAGCTAAGTGTTGTATCTAAGGTTTTACGATAATGCATTTTACAATGACTGTTAATGATTTATCACTATTGTTGTGTATACATTGAGAGCTTACACACTGAAACAAATTCCTTGTGTGTCTAATCATGTTTGGCTAATAAAGAATTCTATGCTATGCTGTGCTATGCTACGCTACGCTACATTACTCTATTCTATTCTACTCTACTCTAAACTATACAGCCTTTGCTGAGAAATAATATATCCATTAAATTAAAACTCAATGCTCTTCATCTTCTCCCCCATCAGAAGAAGAGGCAGCAAGTGAGGATGGGATGACGATAGCCAATCCAATTAAAAAAAAATTGCTTTACTGTACCTGCATGATGTTACAAACAGTAGGTGCAAAATTGTAATGGGAAATCCAGACTTTCCTTACTTCCTTATACCTTGGCACTAAATTGCAGAAATAAAGTAGAGAATCATTATACTGGGGCCTATTAAATCATTAGAGAAACACCAGGAAGAAAATTAAGTCACAAAGTTCATTGTTTCTTAGCCAGTCTGCTATTGCTTCAAGTATGGGAAATAAACAAAATGAAACTGAACTTTTATTACGGAAAGGCAAATACCATTTAACAGATATAATTGAGATGGGATGAGATGAATCTTGTGACTGCAGTATAGCACTTGAGCAGAGAAAAACACATTCATGATGTCTCTGAGAAGCAGCTTGTGTACTTTTCAAAGCAAAGTTATAGTTATGGAGGGCTTGAACTGCATCAACATCTCAAGTTTTGCCAAGTATGGTCCTTCATGAAAATTCTTGACCTGCCTTGCTAGTAATGTTCTCTTTCTGAAGAAGGCTCAGGGGATTCATTTGCCTTTCATTTGGCTCTAATGATAAGTAAAACAAGGCAGACAAAAGAGAAACGGTAAGAATTACAATACAAGTGAATTTGTGTGTATGTTTATGCACACATATATGCAAAGTGGGATTCAGTAACAAGAGAAGCTCCTTGTAGAACAATAGACATCTGGGATAGGTGGACTTTCTTTAAAAAAAGGAGACACAATAAACACATTCACAATCTGAATGGGTAAAACACCCAGAAGAGAACAGAAGAAGCTCTTGTGGTTATGCTTTGTATCACCTAGAAACAACAACAACAACAACAAAGGAAAGGTTAACAAAGGAGAATAGAGAGGGAGATTGGAAAAGTTGCCTTCAACAGTCAAAATAGTCCTTCTCGGATGCAGTCTGTATAAAAGGAATTGGGGGGGAAACAATAAAAAGAAGAACTCTTCTACCTACTCAGTTGAATGCGAGAACACAATTATGTGTAACAAAGGAAAGTTGGAATGACTCAACTCCTATTTCAACTGTCTCCGAAAATTGTACTGAAGTCGAAGAAACTGGCACGAATGAAGCTGGTGACTGAGTGAGAAACATGAGTGAGGATGATCTGTAAACGTTGAATCCATTTACAATGCAAAGGCAAGATGAATTTCTATCTATGGGGCTGAAGAAACGAAATTTTGTATCCTGACTCTGGGAAATGTTAGAAAACTGTTCAAACACCAGGTGATGGAAAGAGACAGGGATGTGTGACAAAAAGTCCAATGTGCAGTCACAACTACAGGTTATGAATCTTTCTGTAGCCCACAACTTATGATCATTCAAAGACCATTCGAATGAGAATTGAGAGTGTCCTGACATGTGGCATTCTTTTATGGTATGGGTGTAGCTCTGTAGTGGACAAAAAAGCTCAACAGAAAATCATGAAAACTGCCCAGAAGATCATTGGGCAGCTCCAGCTACCAGCCCTGAATGACATCTTTGCATCTCACTGTTTGAGGAAGTCACACAACATTCTCAGAGACTCTTCCCATCCTGCTCACAATCTTTGTGAACTGTTGCCTTCTGGCAGAAGATACAGAACCATTAAAACTCAGATCACACATTTCCTGAACAGTTTTTATCCCAGTGCACTTCACAATGAACTTAAGGACCACCATTAGTGAGTTGTTGGACAGTATTGGGTTGGTCTGTTATGTGGATACTTGTGTTTTTTTAAGGGGCGAGGAATTTTGGTGGGTGGGGGTGTGCTTGGGGATTGTCATGTGTGTGTGTGTGTGCGTTGGGCCTGGTCTCTGGGTGTGATGTGAATTTCATTGTATGTGTATACTGCGTGTATATACGTACAATGACAATAAAAATTCAATATGCTGAAGTTACAACAGCACTTAAAAAAATGATGTGACCATTTTTCACACTTACAACCATTGCAGCAGACAATGGTCATGTGATCAACACTGGGACACTTGACAATTGGTTCATATTTATGATGGTTGCAGCATCCTGAGGTCACATGATCCCCTTTTGCGATCTTCTGACAAGCAAAGTCAATGGGGAAGCCAGATTCCTTAACAACCATGTGACTAACTTAACAACTGCAGTGATTCACACAAGAACAGTGGCAAGAAATGTCATCAAATGGGTCAAAATTCATTTAACTATGGTCACACATAGCAATAGAAATGTTGGGCTCATTTGTCCTAACTAACAAAATAAAATTTAATGTAAAGTAAAGTCCTACACTTAGGCAAGAAAAACCCAAAGGACACATAGACTGGGTGAAACCAGGCTCAGTAGCAGGAACTGGGAGAGGGATCTTGGACTCTTAGTGGACAACCAGCTAAATAGGAGCCAACAGTGTGCAGCAGCAGCCAAAAAAGCCAACACAATCCTAAATTGCATTAACAGAGGGATACAATCAATATCAAGTGAGGTACTAATGCCACTCTATAAAGCCCTAATAAGGCCACCTAGAGTACTGCATCCAGTTTTGGTCACCACACTATAAAAAAGATGTTGAGACTCTAGAAAAAGAGCAACCAGGATGATTAGGGGATGTGAAGAACAGTTACAGGAACTGGGCCTGGGCCTGGCTAATCTAATGAAGAGAAGGACCAGGGGAGACAGGATAGCAGCCTTGCAATATTTGAGGAGCTGCCACAGAGAGGAGGAGGGGGTCAAGCTATTTTCTAAAGCACCTGTAGGCCAGACAAGGAACAATGGATGGAAGCTGCACAAGGAGAGATTCAACCTGGAAATAAGTTTTTTCTGAAAATGAGAACAATCAACCCATGGAACAGAAATTGCCTTCCAGAAGTTGTGGGAGCTTTATGACTGGAAGCTTTTAAGAAGAGATTGGACTGCCATCTTTCAAAAATGGTGCAGGGTCTCCTGCTTGGCCGGGGGTTTGGACTAGATGACCTACATGGTCCCTGTTAATCTGTTGTGGTCATACATCAAGGAGTATCTGTATTCAACTGAAGGGTGGGCTTTAATTGCATAGTTATGTCCACCAATTTGACTGCATGGGTGCAGCCACCAATGTGACTTCATAATTGTGGCTACCTCTTCTTCACACAGACTAGACACCTCCAACAGGAGATTAATAGGATCCAAAAGGGTTCTCCTAAGTTGCAGGACATCCTTATATCCCTAATCTAATGTATTTTTTGACAGTCCCTTCCCAATATCCTGTTATTGGTGCAACCAGAAGACATTTGCATTTTATTTTGATTAGTTAAGTTCAGATGAGCATTAATTGTATCCTGGGAAATTGGAGGAATTCTAGGCTAGAGAGGCACATCAATTTCCATTCTACATTGTCTACGATGATTACTAAATACAGGGAAAATCAGAATTGATTTGATCTATGGTTTTCTCTGCCATTCTGGCTCTTATTTTAACAGCTAGCTGTGCTTCATATATCTCGCCTCTGTGTATTAAAATCAAGGGAGATCATTGCTATTCAGGCACAGGCCCTCCGGCAATGGGAAAACGAATGTAAAAATTTCCAACTCAGCATTGACCAAGCACATTAAATCTCTCCCAACCCCATACAAACAATGCTATCCAGCAATTTGCATCTAATTCCAGGAATGGGGGTGTAGGGAAAGAGAGAGAGAACAGATGGAGGAGCAGTAACAGGCAGCCTATAGGATCCAGTCTCAAGTTGAAGCTGAAGAAATATGGCTGACGCATCAGGCATGAAATGCAAAGCAGAATCTAAAGTCAGGAAGCAAAGGCAAAAGGGCGAATGTTGGAATTGCAATGGAGGTTGTTTGGGTGGACATTTCTGCAACAGAGTGACCCAGAAGTCAATAAATTCTGCTTGGTAAGATGGATTTCTAAACGAGGATTCATGAAACATGCCAACATTTCCAGGACAGTGTCCTTCAGCTGTGGCTTCAGGTATGACCCACAGATGATAGTCATAATGGTGAAGTTGAAGCTCTGCTTGTTTTTATGTGTGTTGCATATGTGAGCACTTACATATAGGCAGAACATCAATTGTAGCATCCTAGCAATAGCAGTAGCACTTATATACTGCTTCACAGTGCTTTACAGCTCTCTGTAAGCAGTTTAAAGAGTCAGCCTATTGCTCCTAACTATTTTGGCTCCTCATTTTACCCACCTCGGAAGGATGGAAGGCTGGGTCAAGTTTGAGTCAGTTGGGATTGAACTCTTGGCAGTGGGCAGAATCAGCCTGCAATATTGAATTCTAACTGTGCCAGGAAATAAGGGAGGGAGGGAGGGAGGACTATCAATAGCCCTTAGACTTATATGCCACTTCACAATGCTTTACAGTCCTCCCTAAGCAGTTTACAGAGTCAGCCTTTTGCCCCCAACAATCTGGGTCCTCATTTTACCCACCTGGGAAAGATGAAAGGCTGAGTCAACCTCGAGCCTGGTGAGATTCGAACTGCCAAATTGCAGGCGCCGGCAGGCAGCAGAAGTAGTCTGCTTTACTGCATTCCAACCACTGGGCCACCGTGGCTCATGTCACCATCTTGACTTTTTTTTTTTAATCAGACCTGGTGGTGGCATGATGCTGCAATTTTTTTGACTGGACTTGGATTGCTTACAATTTGTTGATAAGAGGTTCAAAGCACAACCACATAACATGCATGGCAAGAGAGAGACACTGTGGATCAATAGCTAATGATGTTCTGCAAAGCTGGTCTTATTTCGTTCAAGTTGCACTATCCATGTTCACCAACGAGCAGGTCACTTAGCTTCTCCAGGCGTTGCCAAGTGACAAGCCCTTGCCTCCATCATGTTAGTGACGCTGTTGGCAACTGTTATTCATTGCCATCTGAATGGACACAGGTATGCTAAAAATAGGGCTTGACAGTCTCCCTCTCTCTAGGGTTTCATAATCTAAATGGAAACAATTCCAGTTGCAAAATGAATGAACAAATGAGTGAAAGTTGATAGGGCAGACATTGAAACCCAGTGCTTCCTTGTAAAAAAAACCAGGACATGTTATTTTCTACAGTAAATCATAAATGAGTCTCTTTCCGTTATGATTTTCTATGACGTGTGAAGAGTTTTGTCGCTCCTTAGACTGACAGGATTGGTTTCCATTAGGGCAGTGAGGTTGGCATACCTGCCTATTTCTGACACATTATGAATAAACATATGTTCAGGTTGAAGTCATTGTAAATCTCTGTGCACTTCTATGGAATAACTTACACTGTTATGCGATTTAACAAGCCCCTGTTGCAGAAGTCAAATTGGTTAGTTTTCAAAGTTATTTCACCTGACATTCTCTAAATTCCCCCCATCCCTAAATTCAAGGAGAATCAAGCAACCAATGAAGGCTTATTTTTCTTTCAAACCCTTTCATGAGTAATTCAAAATTGTCTCCAAAAATAAGAATTGGAGGTTGTTCCTTTTTTTTCCTTTTCCTAAAATTATAATTCTCTTCCTGCCAGAGGCACTAGTTGAATTGTGATGCCATCCTATTATTAAATCCCAGGGCACCGTATGACTAAAATCACTGCCGTCCAATATTTACATCCTTCCCATTTTTTCCAACTTCCAGTTATTTACTCTTCCTGCTTTGTCTTGTGATGCCTTTGGGGCAATATTTAGTCTGATGCAACTGAACAGTTATGCAAGAGTCACACGATCATGATGGACTCCAATTAATTCAGGCCAAAAAAAAAAGACCAAAGCCTACAAGGAGGATTATGGTCTGAAAGAAAGGAATTAAGAAAATCCACAGTTTTTAGTAGTGCTGAATTTAGTAGCATGCACATTTCCTAAGCGGTTGTAGAGAAGTCACCTTGATCTCACCTCTGCAGAGGGAAGAGAATACAAAACTTTAGGCAATAGGAATAACATGTTCAGTTCAACAGAGAGCTATTGTTTTGGAGATGCTGCAATTAAGATCCAATGTTTCTGTACCTTTTTATTGATTCACAATTATTTGCATGTATTTTCCCTTCCTTGTGAGTAGCATTAGCTGGAGACCATCCAATGGGGATCACCTTCAACCACAAGGTGATATTCAAGAGCCTGATTGCTGGTTAGGAATCAAGGAACTGTTACAAAGCTATCCAGTCCTCTAGATGTCATTCCGCAATTCAGATATTATTTTGGAGTACTGAGTTTGCAAAATCTGTTCTTTCAGAATGTCCTTTGAGAAGGTCCTCCAGACCAGGATGAACATGTTCTGTCCTATGCCTCCCCCCAAAACATTATGTCAATTCTGAGTCCTGACAAAAACCTCTTTTCTTGTATTAATGTGAATTCACAGTCAGCCAACGGCTTGGCAAAAGTCTTGTGAGGGTACACTCATGAACTCAGACCTTTATCAATCTTGGAATGCTGCTCAGTAAATAGTTCTACACTCAGTGCTGGCAGGGAAGGGCTGGGTTATACAGACAAATCTCCCTGAGGCTGGAACAAACAAATGACCGAACAAATGAGTTATTTTCTGCAAAAGCCTCCTCCTCCTTTTGCTTCTCTTTTAATCCTGATGGGAGGGGCCATTCATTGTCCACCTGTGGCTTTACTCCCATGTCAGCCCTGAGTTCTTAATTGTGCCTTCCTTTTGGCAGATCTGCACATGCATAGGCTGGGAACTGATTCCAGAAGCTCCCCCGCCTTACTGCTGTCTGAGCCCAAAGACAGATGATGATTGTCAGCCTTCCCTGGCCACATCTCTGCCTCTGATGAGAGCCCTCACCCGAGCCTTCCTCAGCCTCCAGGACTGGCCTGGGTTCCTCCCCAACCTCCTCACTACTGTCTGACTCTGCTGCCAGCTGTGCCAACTGCCGGCAGGCCGCAACAGAATACTGGTTTGCATTGATCAGAAACAAGGAATCTGAGACTGATGTTAGCACACTATCTTCAGGTGGATAAAGTCGCTTCAGGTCCAAGATGATCTTCAGTGTTCAGGAGCAAGAAGAGGTCCAGAAAGGTTTCATATCTGATTCTTCAAAGAAAAAAAAAATGCAGTGAATACTCAAATGAAGATCATGACTGAATTAAACATCAAGGGTTTTGTCCATTCCCAGCCTGATATTCTCTTCTGAACCTGATGCAGAACTGAGAGATGGAGTAAATAATTCCCCTGATTAAGATAGATTAAGAGAAGGATTGGAGGAAATTCTGCAATTTTTCATGAGCAGGATTTACAAGGAACACTCTGGGGATCAAGGTGTGTTCCAAACAAACAGCTCAAAAGACTACAAGCACTGCAGACAACAAAAGCTCTTGAGATACCTAGAAAACCAATGTGGATACATTCCTCTCCTGCTCTATTTAGCAAAAAGCAATGAGAATGCTTTGAATAAAGGATTCAGGAGCCCCTCAGGAGGGGGAGGCTGAATACCAAGCAAATCTTCATCCTACTTTTAACAGTTTTAGACTTCTACTTCAGAAAGAATATGGGTTTCCACCCTCTCCCTTGCTCTAGAAAATATTATCTTTTTAATTTGATTTTTAGGAGGTGGAGAAGGGGAAGAATAGTCCCATCCTGACAGAGCAACATATTTTGCTTGATAACATACTGACTTTTAAACCTTGGTATGCAAAGTGAGTGCCAAAGTTCAGAGATGGATGCTTATGTTTAAAAAAAAACACAAAAGTGCCACCATAACAACGATGGATCTGAAGAAAATTGTCGATCATCTCAACTGAATAATGAATAGCTGGGGGGGGGCTTTATTTTGGAGGGATAGTTAGAAGCTAGTTGTCTTGCAGAACTCAAGTGTACATACTGGAGATGAATGAATCGGCCTTCTGCTCTAGGTCAGTTTCATACATATTTAATCATAGCTCAATTCTACCAATTTCCACATCAATCTCCATTTCCAGGAGGGAAAGAAAAGACACAGAAATGGCATTTATTTTCACATGAAGGCAATTTCCTCTAACACATACATTTGATTTCCAATTTTCCATAACATAGAAGTTTTAGGGCGCTGCTTTTGTGGACATAGCCATATATATTCTGTATATAGGATAGCAACTCACCACTATGTGCAAATGAAAGATGGCTGTCTGAGGGAAAAGGATTGATTAAGCCAGTGGAGGAGTCAAATGGGGAATTAGTCTGGAATCCTCATGTAGGCACAAAGGACAAGGTTTAATCTCCCTTGAATGCCATTGAACATTATCTAGTTTGGCCCAGGTATAAACTGCCAGTTAGGGAAATCGGCATGAGCAATAAAGGAGGTAATCAAACTCTTCTTATGTGAATCTGGTTATTTGCTCCTGAGACTCAGGGTTGTGTTGTGAGAACAGTGGTTACTACCAATGCAGGGAATGAGGAATCCAGGCAATACAAATGAATATAGGCTAATTGTATGCTAATGCTCTCTACAAAAATCTGAACTATTAACGATCAATGCAAATTGGCAGTGGATAAAAATCAGTGGAATTCAAGGTGGTCTGGACTTAGATTTTTTGAGGGCACAAAAGGGACTCAAGACTGATGATGCACTTGACCCCTCCCTCAGGCTCAGAATGCTCATCTCCTACAGTGAGCACAGTAGCATCCATCACAAGCTACAATGAAGTCAAAATGATAGGACATGGGGTGTGACATTGCACAAATGCAAAGATTGTGCATGTGTCATCATGAGACTCTCCTTGAACATTTGTGGATGTTGTGGGGTGTGTATGAATAAAGTTTATCAGTCCATAAATGGACTGTATGATGGTGTGGCCAGCCAGAAACCCCATACATCTGATGGAGCAAGAACTAAACAAAGGACACCATGGGAAGTATCCACAAACAGGATTGTGCATTGTATATGGGTGTTGGGTTCCAAACCATGTTTTTTTTCTTTAAAGAGGAAGATTCAGTCTAAAGGACTGAATGCCTTTTTGCTTTCTTCCCACTATTTTTTTTTTTTTTTGACAGCTGTTGCTTGGTGAAGAGTTTTGGGCAGTTTTATTGGTTTTGCTTTCTTCCCATGCTTAGATTGCATTTTGGATATGTTTCTACCAAAAAGGCTAACATTTATATTCTCAATAGGGACTTTATCCTACAATGTACTGATTACGATGTCAGTTATTTGAAAGTAAGGATGTTTAGAAATACAACCTAGACTTACTCAGTGAATGGAGTTTCAACAAATAACTAAACACAATAGCCGTGACTTCAGAAGACAGATAGTTCTGCCCTATTTATAGCCCACTATTTAAGTTTACACCCACTTTACTCCTCTGGCAGATGATCTGTTTGTATAGGACAAAATATCTTGACCTATTATGTCCTTACTCTAAACACAGAGAGAGGAATACCAGACATTATATCTGCTCTCTTTCCTTCAGGTGTGCAATAAACTGCTCTATATAGGCATATTGGAATCGGGAAAGAAAAGGAATAACTCCAAAGAGAGATTTCCACAATTCTGCTAGCATAAGCTAGAGCAAGCATCAAACATTGATCAAAATGCATGTCCTAACAAAAGCTAAAATTGCTGTATCTGCAGAGGGCCCTTTTTTTTTCTACCTCTGTATTGTTGCATGGGACAAAAAAACACTTTTTTATCACACACAAAAAAGGTGGCTACTGATATTAGCTATTAATATGTTCCAATTGAATTCTTTTATTGGCCAAGTGTGATTGGACAAACAAGGAATTTGTCTTGGTGCAAATGCTCTCTGTGTACATGAAAGAAAAAATACATTCGTCAAGAGTCAAGAATCATAAGGTACAACACTTAACAATAATCAAAGGGTACAATAAGCAATCAAATACTAGGAAACAGTCAATAAAATCATTAGGATACAAGCAAGTTACAATTGGGAGGGGATGGGTGATAAGGAGTGATGAGAAGATTAATAGTAACAGTAGTGCAGACTTTGTAAATAGTTGGGCAGTGTTGAGGGAATTATTTGTTCAGCAGAGTGATGGCCTTTGGGGGAAAAAACTGCTCTTGTGTCTGGTTGTTCTGGTGTGCAGGGCTCTATAGCATCGTTTTGAGGGAAGGAGTTGAAACAGTTTGTGTCTGGGATGTGAGGGGTCTGTAAATATTTTCACAGCCCCCTTTTTGATTTGGGCAAGTATCCAGGTCCTCAAATGAAGGCAGATTGGTCGTACCGTATATACTCGCATATAAGTCAACTTTAGAACACTTTTTTTTTTTTTCAAATTTGGGGGTCGGCTTATACACGCATAAATCTGATTTCTGACACAAATGACATGACAATATGACACCACTTCTCAGATCACGCAATATCGATATTACCATACAGCGATATATACATACAGCACATTTCTTTTTACTCTGGGCGCCTCCATTTTGCTTTTTCTACCACCGGATATAACACGGTCTGACTGGTTAGTTATTCACGTGACCACTTTAGTGTTTGCGATCGTCACGTTCAACTTTGTGTCCAGTTTCTCTGCATTTAGTAAAGTTCCGTAGTAAAATTCATAAAAATATACCCATGTCTGATGTTAAAAGAAAAAGAATGTCTTATGCTGCTTCTTTTAAACTAAAAGTAGTGAAGGCTGCAGAGGAAACAAGCAACCTTGAAGCAGCAAGAACCTTTGGAGTAGATGAGAGCAATATTAGAAGATTATTAGAAGATTAGAAGACACTGTTTAATTTGAGAAAATAAATAAAAGTAAAACACAACAATAATGGCTTTTATTCTCATTTATGCTCTTCTTCAAGCTTTTGCTATGATAAGTGCATATATTACCATTATATAACATCAGATTCTTTACATACCGGGTAATTAACTTAATATTGTTTCCTGCACAAATGCTTTGATAATGAACCTTCATTAGTGCATTGCATATTGATACTCTTTTTTTATTAGCCCAAACAACACACCATGGTATTTGGGGTCGGCTTATATGCGAGTTTTTGCAAAATTCCTCATTTGGGGGCAGTTTTTTAAGGGTCAGCTTATATGCGAGATCGGCTTATATGCGAGTATATACGGTAATTGTTTTTTTTCTGCAGTCCTAATTACCCTCTGAAGTCTGTGTCTGTCCTCTTAGGTTGCAGATATCTCAGGGGCTGCCACAAAGGAGAGGCAGGGTCAACTTATTCTCCAAAGCCCCTGAGGACAGGACAAGAAGCAATGGATGGAAACTAATCAAGGAGAAAACCAACCAAGAACCAAGAAGAAATTTCCTGACAGTAAGAACAATTAATCAGAACAACTTAGTTATGGGTGCTCCATCAAACCTTCATGGAGGTTTTCAAGAAGAAATTGGACAGTATTTGTCCATCAGGGTCTCCTGCTTGAGTAGTAGGTTGAACTAAAAGACCTCCAAGTTCCCTTTCAACTCTGTTATTAGGCTGACTGTAATGACTTTTGACTCTGGAGGATTACTACTGTACAATATGGTAACTGAAGATTAACATTTTTGGGGAGGAATGTTGGTTCTGGTATCTTCTAGAAATCATCTGATTTTTTTAAAATTGCAATCCAGATATGATGGCCCTAACTTTTGGTATTGTCAGCCTTGCAAGGCAATCCAAGTAGGATGCATGCCCAGATGTAAGTCTATTCCAGGGGTCTTCACACTTGAGAGCTGTAAGACTTATGGACTTCAACTCCCAGAATTCCTCCTCCAATCATGTTAGCTCAGGACTTCAACTCAAGGAGTTGAAGTTCACAAGTCTTAGACTTGCCAAGTTTGAAGACCCTTGATCTATTCTGTTGTAAGGTTACCTTAACAAAGCCTTGCAATTGTGGAAGGTACATCTCTCCCTCACCTTTATAGCCCAAGACACTAGGGAGGGTGCCTTCTGAGAAGTTTGGCATGTGCTAATTCTTATGTGGGTTCAGCTACCTCTTATCTGACCACTCCTCTAACTGCAGCTCTTCTGCCTGTTTCCCAAGGCCATTCTCACATATCTTTAAAGCTATAGGGGTGGTAACTAATAAATGATGAATACTGAAAAGTATAATTGGTCAATCATTGTAATGTAAATGAATTGGTAAGCAGTTCTGATAAGGAAAATAGAGAGTCTCTGAGCTAATTGTCTGGCTTGAATCCAGTACTGGTGATGAAAGGAGGCCCAGAGGACCTGACCAAGTTGCTCCCATAATCCTGAAATTCATATATCAAAGATTTCTCTTTTTACCCCTCTATCTAAGTAGCAAACAAACTTTTAAGGTGGATACTGAGGCAGACAGATGAAGAATCAGAAAATGGAAGGTGTAAATGGGGAAAGAAGAAGAAAAACATAAAAAGTATGAAGTAGAAAATGAGAAAAATCAAGGAACATCTCATGTTTATATGCCCCCAGCATATGCTTTGAACACAAATATCTTTAATATCCTGACTATACCCTTAAGATGCTGGGATAGGATATTGATGTCTCTTAACATGGATCTAAACAAATTAACTTTAATCAGTTGCTGTCTTGTAGTGCATGCAGTGTCAGCCTCTGGAAAAAAAATGATAACATCTATCAATGTGACAATCAATGTGTCATCTATCATGCATCTATCTGTCTTTTGGAAATCTATTGTGGTATTTGAATGATCTATTGAGATTGGTGATTTGTTATTTTATTTAGAGTTCTATTTTTCTCAAGGTGAGGAAGATGGATGAAAGCATGAGCTGAACTTTGATTTCAGCTCCTTGAAATCAGCAACCCTCAGCAACAATACCAAAGTGGTTTCTCATTACATTCCTTGGGACTTTGGGACTTCCGGGACCATCCAATCTAATCCAGAGGCCTAGGCTTTGTTGACTGTCCTGTAAGCACAGATAAAGCAGATTTGACTTTGCTTAAGTCAGTGTTTGTTAACTTCAGCCACCCTAAGATGGAAACTTCAACCCCCAGAATTCAGTTGCATGCAAGATCCCAATGCATTCACTTCTGACATGGTTGATGTCCAATGCATAGGGAATTTGCTGCCTCTTTCATGTTCACATTTGAACTCAACCATTTAACATCTGCAGTAGTTCTCAGTCTTTGCTAATGCCTTGAGTTTATTTTTTATTTATTTATTTATTTTTGTCAATTGCTTAAGCGCACCAACATGCCTACCGTCCCTGTCCTATTGTTTCTTTTATTTTTCTTATATATACCCATTTCATGTATTCATAACTATAGGTTATGATAGTAGGTAAGATAATAGGTAATAGGTAAACATAAGATAATAGGTAAACGTAAAAACATAGTTATGAATACATGAAATGGGTATATATAAGAAAAATAAAAGAAACAATAGGACAGGGACGGTAGACATGTTGGTGCGCTTATGCACAACCCCTACAGACCTCTTAGGAAAGGGGTGAGGTCAATAGTAGACAGTCTAAGGTTAAAGTTTTTGGGGTTTGAGAAAGAAACCACAGAGTCAGGTAGAGGATTTCAGACATTGACTTGTTAGTTGTCCCATGATTTTTTTTTTCCCCACAGGCAGCTTTTCATCTGTGATTCCCATGCTTTCTTGCTCTCCTTTCTTGATAAAGGAATGCAACTAAAGGCACTTGACAATATAGACACGGCTGTGGAGTTTTCTGTGTTGCAGTACTGAAACAATTTGAAATTGCTAGGATGTTGTTTTTTTAAAAAAACCTCCCAGATCAGCCTACCACAGTGGCATTCCCTAGAGGTCACCCACCTCAGTCTTAATGAGATCAGATCCTGGTTAGCTTCTGAGGCCAGTCAAGTTTGCCCAGGGGCTGCAGAGAGAAAGCAAAGGAAAAGAAGCTTTTTCAGTGATACAGTTCAATATGTGAACTGTTGCAACACCGTTATGGCTCGTAAATCAATCTCTCCATTTTTCCTCCTTGCAGACATTCTTCTAAATCCATATTATCCCCTTTAGCCAACTAAAATTTGGACAAAAAGGGAGCTATGGGGAAAAGAAACATTCATACATTGGTTAGACGCTAGTGCCATATTGAGACTGTGTCCAGCTTTGTGGCATGAATGTAATATGTCTACAGCAGTGACTGTATCAAATTTCATCCCTAATCAGGCAGGTTTTCCTGGATTTATCGATGCAACTTATTCCATTGCCTGTTGGAGACACCAAAACAATTTGCAAGGAAAGCAACAGATGTTCTGCTCCCACCAGCAGCCAGGAACAACTTGCAGAATTGCTATTGGTTTCTAAAACAGCAGAGGCAAAATGGTTTAAATGCAGCTCATGTCTTGCCTCCCTTTTTTTCCTCCCCCAAACTTAGACTGAGCCAACCCTAAAGAATATGGTGCAAAGGCAGCTTCCGAACTTCAATCCAAAGGTTGTGTTTGAGTCACCAGACCTTTCAAGGAGAATGAATGGGAGCAGTTCAGAGAAACGATGGGTTGTAAGCGCCACTGTGGGAAAGAGGAATCATTCACAGTGCTGGGAAAGTCCTGCAAATTTTTCAGTCCCAACCACAAATGGTATCAAGGTTCAAGTACAAGAAGAGGATAATGCTTTACGAGGTTGAAAGATCATCCTAGACTGCAGTGCAATGCCACTGCCTTCATAAAAAATGGAGGTTAAACTATAGATAATACCTGAAGCTGTTCAGGGGAAATTATTTCTTTACATTTACATATCCCATGCTATTCCTTGTCATCAGTAAACACTAATAGCATCAATCCTAGCACTTAATCCAGATCATGCTTCCCTTGAAGAAATTGGTGCAAGACTTGAGGATTCTCCTAGGTCCTGCTTCGGAATGCAGAATATGCTTTAGCTACAGGAATAAGCTTAGGCAATGAGGAGTTTAGCCTAACAAAGGGAAGGCTTAGGGGAGACATTATAGTCATCTTCCAATCCTTGAAGGGGTATCACAGAGAAGACAGAGTGAAGAGAAGGACCAAGGGAGACATGATAGGAGTGTTCCAATATTTGAGGGGCTGCCACAGAGAGGAGGAGGGGGTCAAGCTATTTCCCAAAGCATCTGAAGGCCAGGCAAGGAACAATGGATGGAAACTGAACAAGGAGAGATTCAACCTGGAAATAAGAAGAAACTTTCTGACAGCGAGAACAATCAACTCATGGAAAAAGAAGTTGCCTTCAGAAGTTCGGGGAGCTTCTGGAGGCTTTCAAGAAGAGACTGGACTGTCATCTGTCACAAATGGTGTAGGATCTCCTGCTTGGGCAGGGGGTTGGACTAGATGAGCCACAAGGTCCTTTCTAAATCTGTTAATCTGTTATCGAGAGGACCTGAATGCAGGACAAGAAGCATGGGGTGGAAGCTCATCAGAGGGAAATCCATCTGGAACTAAAGAGAAACATGGCAGTGAAAAGGATTAATCAATGGAAGCGTTTGACTCATGGGGTTGTGGATGCTCTGGAGGTTTTCAAGAAAAGTTTGGACATCCATTTGACTGGGATGGTGTAAGGATTCCTGCCCTACGATACTAAGATAGCAGCTTGACTCCTTTGGATTCGTCAAACATGGCTATCTTTTTGTTTATACTCAGCTAACAAAGTAGGACTTTTCCCAACGCATTTCAGACCTTTCATTCTGGACCACACATCCCAACCCAGTGTCACCCTGCCTCATCCTGATCCTGAAGCTTAGCTATGATTTGAAAATAGTTATTCTACTCTTTCTGGCTTCCCAGCTTCTTTTGATGAAGTAACAAGGCCTTTGCCATATGGCTGGCTGAGTGATGAAATTAGTAAACCCTGTTTAAGAAAACTTGCCTGAACAAAACAAGGTTATTGACAACGAACGGAATAGAAAAGAATGGATCTTAGACTTCAAAACACTCATCTCTTGTAGGCCTGATGAAATTTCACACTTGTCTAAGATGTGTTCATTTCTCAGTTCTAATCAAAATTATTCCAAGTGGCACATTATTAACTGCCATGGAACAAAAAGGCAATAATTGCTCCTTAGAAAAGGTGCAACACAAGGTTAGAAAGAGCATCTCAACAACCCTTAAGCATTGACTAACCTGCAGAATAATAATCTCATTAAAATCTGCCTGGTGTCCACCAAAGTGGCAAACAACGTGATAGAATAACATACACATTTAGAAAAAACATTAGCATTATTTCCATCTGGCAACCTAATCTCTTATTTTGGAAAAAACAAAAACAAAATAACCCACTTCACATCCAATAGTTTGGATCTAGTTAAGTTGCCTTTTGCTTTGATGGAGTTTACAATAATCACTCTTATTTGCAGGAATGATTGCCTAGTTCATGTTGTCATGACAGTTTATTGGTCAATCTCTCAGTGCAAATATTGAGGGCAGCTGCTAGAGTTGGGTGCCTCCATGGGGTAACAGATGTTAAGTGACTCCATTTAAATAGGATTTCCACTTCTCTTTTGTAGAAGCAGCTTTGGGATCCTAAGTCAGATAATCACATCCTTTAACACCTTGGAAATAAGCTAGAAGGAAAGGTGAAATGGAAGTAAATGCATATATTCCTCCTCCCCTCTTCCATTCTCTGCTTTTGTTCAGTCCTGAAATTAAAATCTTTCCTTGAAAGATCTGTTCTATGATGATGATTTGTCGAGCATTGCTTTTGAAAGTATTTAAAAGAGGTTGCTTGCAAGGCACAAGAGCCTGGAAAAGATGCAGCTGCTTTCATGTGCAGCATTATAGAAACATCTCCTTTGAAAAGCTGATAATGCTGAAGAATCTCTCCCAAATGAATTCTGAAGTATATGCAGCTCTGTTAAAGGACTTGAGGTAGAAACCAGGAGACTGGGAGTTCTAGTCCTATTTGATGTACAAAGCTACCTGGGTGACTTTATTCTCTGTCTCTCTCTGTCTCAATATCTCTCTGTCTCTCTCTCTTTCTCTCTCTCCCTTTTTCTCCCTCTGTCCCTGTCTGTCTCTCTATCTCACTATCTCTCTCTCTCTCTCTTTTTTTTTTTCTTTCTCTCTCCCCTCCTCTCTTGTTTCCCCTCTCTGCCTCTCTCATTCTTAGCCCCAGCAGACTCCTGGTACCCCATGTAGGTACCAGGAGTCAAGAATGATATGAAGATCCACCCACAGGCAGACAAAAAGTTATTTTATCATTAAAAATAATGATTATTATTTTTTAAAAGAATCTCCAAGTCACTTTGTCTGCATAAAACAGAATCTGACTAACAGTTCCTGCTGGAAACAGATGGTTGAAAGTTGTCATTAAAATATTTCTTAGTTATGCCTTTCAACAGTTATCCCTTCCAACAAAACCCAGGAAGGGTTGAATAGTGTTTGTCAATATTTTTCAAGAGTGAAGGCAAATATACATGTCCCAGGATGATGTCTCAGGATCCAATCTGTGACACACCCTACTAGAGAGAAGTTCCCTGAAGACAGTCTCCAACACAAGCCCAAAAGCTCAGATGACAAAACCTCTCATCCCAGTAACCAACCCAGATTGGGTCCTATAGTATTTTCAAACTTTGGCCACTTTAAGAAGTGCAGATTTCAACTCCCAAAATTCCCTTGCCCTCATGCCTTGCATACATTAAATCCATTCTGCCAGGGGAATTCTGGGACTCGAAATCCATGCATCTTAAAGTATCCAAGATTGAAAGTTGCTCATCTATCAGAATGTCAGACTATAGAAAGAAACCATGCTGATCAGACCAATATTCATTTCTTTCGGGCGGGTAGCTGGATGGATCACAACTCCCAATTTTCCTCTTATAGTGGACCTTGTTTTCTGACCTTGCATTTTGTGTTCTACTGTTTCTTCCCAAACACCATCACTCTGCTAAACAAATAATTCCCTCAACACTGTCCAACTATTTACAAAGTCTGCACTACGATTACTATTAATCTTCTCATCCCTCCTTATCACCCATCCCCTCCCACTTGTGACTGCATGACTGTAACTTTGTCGCTTGTATCCTGACGATTTATATTGACTGTGTCCTAGTATGATTTGATTGCTTATTGTACCCTGTGACTATCATTAAGTGTTGCGCCTGATGATTCTCGACTCTTGATGAATGTGTCTTTTCTTTTATGTACACTGAGAGCATTTGCACCAAAACAAATTCCTTGTATGTCCAATCATACTTGGCCAATAAAGGATTCTATTCTATTCTATTCTATTCTATTCTATTCTATTCTATTCTATTCTATTCTATTCTATTCTATTCTATTCTATTCTA
>BLBF01000045.1:3533822-3593055 GCA_015471245.1 Laticauda colubrina | reverse complement strand
GGGTGGTGTTATCTTTATTCACAGGATGTCTGAATGCTGGTAGGCAATTGGGAGAGGCTGCTTT
Source organism: Laticauda colubrina (assembly GCA_015471245.1). Lineage (NCBI taxonomy): Eukaryota > Metazoa > Chordata > Lepidosauria > Squamata > Elapidae > Laticauda > Laticauda colubrina. The sequence continues at coordinate 3,592,991 of BLBF01000045.1, read as the reverse complement.
CTTGTCCCTTCCACAATTTATTTGCTCACGAGAATCAAACCGCCTCAGCGATGCGCAGGCCCAGTGTCTTATCATGTGAACCACCGCACTATGGTCCCCGCAATTATGCTTATCTGAACTTGTTTGTCTCTCCATAACTCTTAAAGCTCTATGGTAATCCATACAGGTAGTCCTTGACTTACAGTGGTTTGGTGACCATTCAAAGTTACAATGGCACTGAAAATGTGTGATGACCCAAAGGGGTCATCAAAGCCAACACAGTCAAATAAGCAAGAAATGTCCCCTTAATACCTCCAACTTTGCCCCCATGTCCAGTTACTTCGGCTGGAGAAAAAAATTCTCCTAGGAACAGCCTTGAAGTGGAGGAAATTCAGTCAAAAAACAAAGTACTTATAAACAGTAAATAAAAGTTGACATAAAAACCACACTGCAGTAATTAACTTGGCAGGGCAGGAGAAGGAATTGCAGACTTGAAAGCCCAGCAAAATACATACAGTTGGGAAGATGCCAGGGACACAGATAAGCCTTGTTGATACCAGATAATTCACAATTTGCTCCCAATAACTTTGCTGTGTGCATCTTCCCTTTCTAAACACTGTGTTCCCAGCTGCAGCTAATGAAGGGAGTCAGGGCCCTTTCTTCCCCCATAAGCCACACAACTCACATTGCTCCCTTCTCCATTCCTCCCTGCATGCCCTCGAATGAAGAGGGTTGGGCCTGGGTCTTCCTACGAATTTCCTCTCCCTTGTTCTACTTCTCCCCTGCTCTGCTCAGCCGGACTTTGCCCTTCCCCAGTTTCTTTCACAGCCAATAGAACCACACTCTCACTCCCTGTCAGCTGCTGGGCCTCCCCCTCCAAATCAGATTTCAACAGGGGCATGACAAAATGTGACTGAAGAAGCTTCTTGGATGAGAAGTGAAACATCTTCAAAGAAAAACCAGAAAGTCCAGTTGCCTCTTGAGAAAAAAGCACCTTTGGGATAACCATGACCTGGAGGACTGAGAGTCTCCCTAGACATTCCTTACAGGGAGAACAATGAATCAGTGGAATGACTTGCTTCCAGAAACTGTGGGTTTTCCAACACTGGAGAGATTAAAAAGAGATTGCACTTGTCTGAAATGGTATCGAAGTCTCCTGCTTAAGCAGGGGTTGGACTAGAAGACCTCCAAGGTCCTGTCCAACTCTGTTATTCTGCTATTCTGCTTTTCCTTCCTTCCTTCCTTTCTCCCTCCCTTCCTTTCTCCCTCCCTTCCTTCCTATCTTCCTCCCTCCCTTCCTTCCTCCTATCTCCCCTCTCTCCCTATCACTTGAGGTTTTAAAGAAGAGATTGGACAGTCATTTGTCTGAAATGTTATATGGTCTCCTGCTTAAGCAGGGGTTGGACTAGAAGACCTGCAAGGTCCCTTCCAAATCTATTCTGTAATTAACTAAAACATTAGCAATACACACACACATACACACACACACACACACACACACACACACACGGTGTCTGTCTATCTATCTATCTATCTATCTATCTATCTATCTATCTATCTATCTATTTATCTATCTATCAAAAAAGAATGTGGACAATACAACATATGAGATAAAATATTAAATTAACATAAAACCACAAGAAAATCACCCTAATATTGCACCCTAGAATTAGAATGGGATAGATGTTATAATTATAATGTAGATTAATTAAGGATTGCCAAATAAAACTGCAGAAAATGGAGAAGACTTTGAAAGCTGCAAAAGCAGGCTGGGCTTTTTTAAATTTAGGGGAATGAAAAATCTTAGCTCATATAAGAACTGATCTAAAAAATAGATCAGTTCTTGGTTCCCCCTCCTTTCCTGAGACATCAAGAATGCTCCGTGTAGAAGTTATTGATATGAAGTACAAACAACTCACTGGTCAAAAGATGTGGGGCAGGAAATGAGATTCCAGGTTGCATCTTCCAGTAAAACCAAGCCAGCTAGAAGTTTGTTTAAATGCGCGGGAAGGTGTGATGAATGTTACGGAAATAAATGCAGCCCACAAACTTTCCAACTATTTGCATTTCTGTACAGCTGATATAAATCACTGAGCTGGGAAGAGATCTTCAGACAAAGTGTCTCTGAAACAAACGCCAAAAGAAAATGGGATGAAAACGGTGGCCACTGAGGAAATTATTAAATTATTCTAATTATTAAAATTTATCTCTCTCTCCCAACAAGTGAAATGAACATGGTCACTTAGGCAGAGTGGAAAAGTCAAATTGCCTGTGAATTAAATCAAAATAATAACAATAACAATAACAATAGCAATAGCAATAGCAATAGCAATAGCAATAACAATAACAACAACAACAACAACAACAACAACAACAACAACAACAATAATAATAATAATAATAATAATAATAATAATAATAATAATGGGGAACTGCAAAACAAAAGTGTTCGGATCTGCTGCCGAAGGAGTCATTCTTTTGCAGTTGACAATTTTGAAGTCGTCTCGGAGAAATACTCTTTATCTTTCTAGGCAAATCATGCTCTCCAAAAGATATGAAAATATAATAGAAGGGATGGGATGTTTTGTAACCAACATGATCAATCCTGGGGGGCTAGAACAAAGGGGTGTGAACAAATTGGAAGGCAGAAAATTAAAATGCTGGGGAAAAAGCTCAATGTAAATTTTCTCAGAATGCAACTGGACCATTCGTGTCCATCTCTAAGTACAGCTAATCTTCAATTTACAACTGCAGCTGAGCCCAAAATTTTTATCAGTAAGCAAGACAGCTGTTCAGTGAGTTCAGCCTCATTGTACAATTTGTTGTGAATCATTGCAGCTGTTAGTAACACATGTCATGCCCCTGGTGGAGACTGACTCTGAAGGAGAGGAGGAACAGCCGACAGGGAGTGGGAGTATGGCTCCGGAGGTTGTGGAGGAGGCTGGGGAAGGGCAGAGGCCAGCTGGGCAGTCAGAGGAGGATCCAGGCCCATCCCCTCTCCATCTTAGGGCACACAAGGAGGAGAGGATAAGAGACATGGTCTCCTCAGGAGGAGAGGGCCTTGATCCTCTTCATGGGCTGCAGCTGTGACAACTGGATAAGAGGATGGACATGTGTACGGGGAAGTGCTGGAAACAAAGCGTGGAAATATCTCTAGTTTATTTTTCCTATCTGCGTTTGGCATCCATCCCAGTCTGTGTTCTGATATTTGGGGGGTGTCTTCCAGCCCTTATCTTGCCTGGTTTATGTTGTTTTTTACTCTTTATAATTTAAACTGCATTTCCTCCTTCTTGTAACTGTTGGTGTGGGAATTTTTTTGTCTCCAGTCAAGAATATTTGGAGCTTGGAAGTAAAGTGAAGGAATAAAAGGGGCTTCACCTGTTTTTTGTGACTGTGTTTATTTTGTATCCCGTCCTGGGTCATCACAACACAGTTCTTAAGGCTTCCTCATTGACTTTGCTCATTAGAAGGTCACCAGAGGGGACCAAATGATCCCAGAACCCTGTAACCATCATAAGAACATGCCAGTTGCCAAGCAACTGAATGTTGATCATGTGATCATGGGGATGCTCGAACAGTTGCAAGTGTGGAAAAAAGTCATAAGTCAGTTTTTTCAGTGCCTTTGTGACTTTGAACAATCACTAAATAAATGGTTGTAAGTCAAGAATTGCTTGTATCTGTGGTGGCACAGTGGTTAGAATGCAGTATTGCAGGCTAACTTTGCCAACTGCCAGGAGTTCAATGCTCACCAATTCAGTGTTGACTCAGCCTTCCATAGAATAGATAGAATAGAATAGAATTCTTTATTGGCCAAGTGTGATTGGACACACAAGGAATTTGTCTTGGTATAAATACTCTCAGTGTACATAAAAGAAAAGATACATTCATCAAGACTCAAGAATCATCAGGTGCAACACTTAATGATAGTCACAGGGTACAATAAGCAATCAAATCATATTAGGAAACAGTACAAATCATAAGGATACAAGCAACAAGGTTACAGTCATACAGTCACAAGTGGGAGGAGATGGACGATAAGGGGTGATGAGAAGATGAATAGTAATAGTAGTGCAGACTTTGTAAATAGTTGGATAGTGTCGAGGGAATTATTTATTTAGCAGAGGGATGGTGTTTGGGGAAAAACTGTCCTTGTGTCTAGTTGTTCTGGTGTGCAGTAATCCATCTTTCTGAGGTCAGTAAAATGAGGACCTAAATTGTTGGGGGCAAGAGGCTGACTCTGTAACCACTTAGAGAGAGGCTGTAAAGCACTATGAAGCAGTATATAAGTCTACCATAAGTGCTACTGCTATTGTATATAAAGCAGAATTCAAATATAGCTCCTTTGGCAGAAAGATTCCAGGCTGAATTCAGTAAAAACCTGGAAAATCTATCCTTATAAACATGGAGACCTGTTGTGGATTATGTTCCGCTTCTTTCCCTGCTACCACAGCTCAAACAAATCCCAGTTTAATTGGCAAGTCTTGAGGTGACATTCTTTTTCAGACAATCATCGTTATGACAATAATTTTGCAAAAACTGAACCGGGTTCCTCCCCCCCTTCTCTACACCTGACAGGTCTCTTTATAATCCCATTGACCACTGCAATTACAAAAGGACTTTGAGGTGTTTTTTCCCCTTAATTGTAAGTCACATTTAAATGTCATCTTGTCAGCTTTTGGGGTGTGTTCCTTCTGCAGCCTCCAAAATCAAGCAATTGCATGCCAAACAGATGGTGCGAAGTCAATCCTTTGGAAAATAACAGAGGCAGCCTCTCCACACAATTCTTATGAATCAATACATATATATATATATACAAATTTCTTCCCCAATAAAGCAAACACCAGATGTATTTTGTTTGCAAGTGAATTTATAAAACAGGTGCTAATCACAGAGCCTAGCTTGCTACTGATTCATTTTTAAAAAAAAGGGGGGGGGAAACACCTTTATACAAATTGCCCATTAATTGCCATTGAATCTGCAGAGTTAAGCCCACTTCTTCAGATGAAAGGGATTTTCATCCAATGTTTCGCAATTATCTGCCAAAACAGACTCTTGGGTGACACAGCCAAGTGCCATATCTCTGTCTCTGCCTTCCTTCTCTTCCTTTATCCTTCTGGGTTTGTACTGCTACATGTGTGAATGCGTGCGAATGAGGGTGTGCATTTGTGAAAGAGAAACAGGGACTTTGCTACATGAAGTTGTGCCTCTGATGGGAGGTTAACCTCCTGTGATAAAAAAATACAATTTCTGGATGTTTTGTCATTGGAAGCAATTCCAGTCACTTCTTTGAAGGGAGCAGTTAACTTACCAAATTAAACCTAACTTGAACCACCAATGAATTCACACAACAACCTAGAGATTACAGATGGGTAGATTGATGAGGGAAAAGAGGACATTTATCTACCTGACAAGGAATATTCTTGCTCAGGCCCCAGCTTCTCATTTCTACACCAGAGTGTATTATACGTATGCATAAAAATGGAAGGTGCAGCCTAAATGCCTGGAGAGAAAATGATAGCTTTTTACAGGAATGTATTTCTCCCATGACAACTACTGATTTAGCCGTGTGTTCTCCTAAAATCCTCATTTGAGAGGCCTGTTTTATTTTAATTTTTAGCATAGATGATTTGAAACTTATGAATATTCATGCTCTCTAATTTGCTTGCAACTATTAGATCTTTCCCTCTCCTTCTCCCTCCCTCCCAACCACCTTCTCTCCCTTTCTGTGTTTCTTTCATCCCTACATTTTTTTAAAAATGGTACACATTTTTTTCCCTCCCATTCCCTTTTGTAGCTCCTATTTCCATCTTTCAAGCATCCTTCTGCTTCATAATCTTAAAATTGCTGCATCTTTGCCAAGTTGCCTCCAACCTGTAAATGTTGTAAATGTGTTCTTGGTTCCACAGGCAATTTGTTTGCCCTAGCATCTCTTCAGATAAAGAAAATCTTCTTTTGTGGGATTTACTGATGCTACCTAGGAATGTAGGACTTGCAGCTTGATTTCTCTGCCTTAAAACATTTAGAAGTCATGTAAAACATTGTTATATGTGTTTATCAGGGACAGAGGCTCATCAATGGCTCTGGATCCCACCGATCATTTAGCCTGGTTCCTCACCTTTCTTAATGAACAAAGAAACCCAGGAAGTTTCTGTGTTTGATGTGCAGAAGTATTTATCATCATTTGTAACCCATTTTAGAAAGGAAAGGGAAGGGAAGGGGAGGGAGAGAAGGGAAGGAGAAAGGAAAGGAAGAGAAAGGGAAAAAGAAAAAGAAAGGATTTTTAATTATTTAGACATAGATATAGATATAGATATAGATCACATCTTAGAATATAATGCAAAATCTCCTTCTAATTTCTTTCTATATCTCTCTGAAAAGATTCTTTCTTCAGGTGGAGCGAGATACACCTCTAAACAATATGCTTGATTATTCCCCCCCAAACAAACTTTATAAAAAGACCTATTTGCAAGACTGTGTTAACATGTTTTTCATACAGGCACAAGCAGAGGGGGGAAAAAGTCCCCTGTGAAAAACAAATCCAAATTGTCTCCATATTTAAACAGGATCCTTGTAAATTCAGAGAATGCAGCTGTGAAAATAAAGCATTATTTAGATTATAAAATCTTTCTTATTTTCTTCTTTTTCTCCAATATAGAATTTGCTGAATCCTTTCTTGCATACTTTAAATTGCTGACGAGCTTGCAAAAATGAACTAATGAGAACTCCAGGAAGTTTTGGGAGAGGGTTTTAAGCCTTTCCTCCAAAAATAAAATCTTTCAAGTGGTCTTGTAATTTATCCTTCAGCCCTTTAGAAAGATAATTTATGCCTAAACAGATATTTCTGTATTAATTCAGTAACTGACCCCATTCTGCGGGCAATAGAATATTAACAATATTGCAGAACGTTCTCTTTTTTAAATAACTTTAAAAGATTTTTTTAAAAAACTCAATGGATTAATAAGAAACTAACAATTAATACATAAAAGAGAAAGAAAAAGAAAGAGAGAGAGAGCAAAGCCAAGCGTTTCAAAAGAAAAGAAAGGAAAAAGAAATAAAGAAATGGCTTTTGATTTTCTTTTATTATCAATGATAAGTACACATTTAAATTGTCCTCTTATTCTAAGATTACAACATGACTTTCATTTTTCCTTTATTATTATTGCAGAACCTTCTCTTGAGTGGATTCCTATTTTGTCATTAAAACTGAATTCCTCTTAGCTTTAACTTTTAGTCTTGATAAGTCTGGAGAGAGGCAAATTTTATCACTAAAATTTTCTGATAATGGATTACAAAACCCATCATTGAGCAGTCAGGCTGTGTGTCTCCTTTAGGAGGAAAACAAAAACTTATCTATCACTTGTTGTTTTCAGAATTACTTCATCTGTGGAAATAGATCTAAGGGTTTTTTTTTTTTTCATAACTGAAAGATTCCTATTTGGTACACAATTGCCTTTGGCAGATCAAAAAAATTAAGACTGATACAGTGAATTATCTCTGTTTGCTTGCACAACTGTGCAGTTGTTTTTAGATATGTTGTCATGCATTTTGCTTGTGGTTCCTTGTGCTTTATTGGGAGGGAATATTATGGCTTTAAAATTTTGGAATGCTAGCTTTAAGATAGATATATGTGAAGATCTGTCACATTTAATTTTCTCCTCCATCAAATTCTGTAAGTGGTTTATTGAGAGAGAAATGAGTGGTTCATATACAACACTATAAAAAACTCCTCAAAACAATCTTTAAATAACAATGCTACTGTATTATTTTTTTAAGAACAGCCTTGGAAGTTGAAAAACATGTATACTAACAGAGAAATCAGAGAAAGATTTCCTCCTCACGTGGAAAAGGAACTCAACTGTAGAAGTGATAGGTTAACACATTTAAGACAAAGTAAGAATTTATTTAATTCAAGTCCATGGAATTTGTGTCTTGGAAAAGAAACTGGAATTATGGGAAATAGAAAAAAAAAACTGGCTAAAGTTTTAAAAATTAAAAGGGAAATACAAATGATGAACCAAGAAATTGACCTTGAAGATATTTTGGAAGATCCTGATCTTTAATATCTAAATCTTATTGCACTTGCAAAAGAAGCTTATTAAAATCTGTATGATAGGACAAGGAAGAATTGAAATCAAACCCTCTAGCAATATTTGGCTGAATTCAACATGATGGGTGTTAGAAGTACAAACAAGGACTACAAAGTTGGTTTATTAGCTCAAGGTTAAAATATCAAGATGGTCAGGTGGGGGACAGATTATTATTTTATAGAAAGCTTATCTTTACTGGAAATGCAAAGTCAGTTCAAAATGATGGAATTCCAGTGATCTTCCCTCCGTTTGTCAGACAAACTGATTTATTGCTGGCTCATTTGAGATGTATTTGAAATCCCATTAAACTCACTCTTTCGAGCCTTTCTAAGCGAGAGTGTGTATTTTAATAGAAAGTGACTGAATTAAACAGATTGAATCACCACTGAAGCAGGGGAACATTTCACACACACACCCAAAAAATTGCTTTGTAAAATTAGTGACCATTTTCACACTGTTTTAGATGCCTCTCTGTTCCTGGAGTACATTTTGGTACCTGCTTTCCAACAAGATAGACTTCTCTCCCTTAAAATTCTCTCTTTTTAGGAATACTATCCTACAATTCCCTCCCCTTATAAATTTAGGTCTTTCCTCCACCTCCACCTTCATTGTTGTTTTGGGAAAATAGGAATGCATACCTATACACAACAACACGTTTGTCTGTAAATATTTACACTCGTCAAGGCACGGTGTCTTAGAGAAGACTATACAGCTTGTAAAATCCCAGCCTGGTTGCAGGTGTTGAAACAATCTGTGCGAGAAACTGCAAAATGATGTGTGCTGGTTCTATGCTGCTCATCATTGAGGAAAAGGAGATAAAACTGTGATTCCCTCTCATTGTTTTAAGGCGATGCAGTTTGCAAAGCTTACTTTTTGGAAGCATGTTTAGAAATAAAGCATGTTTATTTCTAATCAATATATAGATAGTCCTGAATAGATGGATAGATGGATGGAATGGAAATGGATAGAAAATAGTCAAGGAAAGAAGCAGCTTAGAACTAAGGAGGAATTTCCTGATAGTAAGACCAATTAATCAGTGGAACAACTTACTTCCAGAAGTTGTGGATGCCTAGGTAGCCACTTATCTGGAATAGTATAAGCTCTCCTGTTTGAGCAGGCTGGACTAGAAGACCTCCAAGGTTCCTTCCAACTCTATTATTCTGTTATTAATCCCCCCCCCAAATGGGAAAGCCTAAGATTCTGCTCATCTCATGAGTGCCATTGCATAGACCAACCCTAACGATATTTTAGGTACCAAGGGCATTGAAACATGAGCAACCGCTACTTTACTCATCCATTTCTATAAACCTATCCTGCTAAACTTAAATGTCAGGAACAATACGTGTCCTTCTAAACAAAATTGGCTCAATGAGAGAGAGAGAGAGAGAGAGAGAGAGAGAGAGAGAGAGAGAGAGAGGCTGCAATTTCTTTTGATGACTTAGTATGTCCAACTGAACGCTCTCAGATAGATTGAGGGATACAGCTGAAGAAATCAGAGTAGCAGATGAAGACTAGGGTGAATTTTCACTGTTCTAACACAATTGTCTTCGAAAAAGTGCATTGCAATGAGTCCCACTGGATGAGAAGTTACTTATAAGTATGTATATGCAAATGTTTGCTAAATTAACAAAGCTGCAAAAAAACAGGTTTTCTTGACATATCATTGGCATTTTCGGATCTAAAGATGGAGGGGAAATATGGTTTGAAATCACACAGCAAATCTAACTGTCAAAGTTGTTGGAATATCAACTAAATAATATAATTACATAATTTTTGCTGCTTTCTTGGGTTTGCCTGGAAGAGACCAACAGAATGTACGCTATGAAGAACAGATGGGCCGCATCTGAAATGCAAGATTTTTTTCCACAACTAACTATATATTCTATAAATTATTCCTCTAGGAAGATCTAGTGCTGTTAGAACCAAGATACAGAATTAAATGGAATCTCAAATGGATCCCATGGATGATTGAGTTCAAACTTCAAGGACAACATCAAATTCAAGTTCAATGTGATTGATGTACAGTTGTCAGATTATTGCTGTAATAGTTCATTGCATAGTCATCCAGATGTCACCCAGATGTTCAGACTGGACTTGGCATTTTAAATCAATCTATCAAGTTCTTCCCTGGGATAGGCAGATGTTCTTGTTTGATGGTGCTAAAGATATCATTGCAGAATGGAAGCTGTTCCAAGTCAACCTTTTTGCAATTGACCGAATGTGTTTTTGTCAATGCTGTTGGGGTTCAAGTGGTACTCCAATTGTTTCAGGTTTGCACCCAAAGCACTTATTACTATTGGACCTATTTTTGCTTTCTTTTATCACAGTCATTCTATTTCTATTTGCAGGTCTTTATATTTTGTTATTGTTGTTTGTCACATGGTCAGGCAGATGTTTAGACTGGATTTGGCATTTGGATAGGCAGATCTTGTTTGATGGTTGTTAACGGTTTTGTTGCAGGATGTGAGCAGTTCCAAGTCAGGCTGCCTTTTGCAATTGACTGACAATGAGTTTGTCAATGCTGGTGATGTTCAAGTGGTCCAACCCCTTTCTTAGCCTCTTTCTCAGTCTCACCACACAATCTATCACCTCTGTTATGGCCCAGTTCTTGTACAATTTGATCTGACTCTTCTCCATTTGGAAGAACCTTCTCCTTTTTCTTTTATCTTCAATCCTAAAAGATCTCCAAGAACTACCAGACTGATGAAGTTCATGGCAGAAAACCAGAATGCTCTAACAGTCCTAAAATCAAGGAACAGTAAGTTACAGCAACAGAAAAGCCATATGGATATGAGCAATTGCATATTTTAGAACCTGTTTATCCAATCAGGCATGAAAAGGGCTGCAATGTTGTAGAACACCGATTCTAGGAAAGGCCATTTTCCAGAAGAATCTGTGACTATCTTGCAGAAGTCAAAACATTTAAACCTCCAGTCGGCTGCTGCTGAAGGATGGTGATATAAGGACTTACGGCCATTTTAGGAAGCAGCCAATTTCCAAGTGGCAGCTCCAAACTTCATACGCCACAGAATGTTAAATATTGAAGGCAGTTTTTTGGCGAGCTTTTGCCCATTTGGAAATGTAACAATTGCTCTTTAGCTGACAGTTTGGAGCCAAGATGATTAACAATTAAGAACATGACAGCTCGTTGCAGTCTGTTGTTTGTTTCCGAGCGTAGAGAGCACATATTCCCCCACACAGGCACTTGTTGTAGGACAGTGGAAGTACACTACAAATCATTTGCATATCTGTTACAACTAGCAATCAAGTAAAGCCAGGAGGCTGTTACAACAGGGAGGAATAAAGGAAGGAGCTTTCTATTGGAGAAGGCATGAGGGACCTCATGGCTATTCTCCAAAGCAGCAGAAGGCAAGACAAGAAGCAACAGATGGAAACTAATCAAGGAGAAAAGCAACCTAGAACTAAGGAGAAGCTTCCAAACAGTGAGAACAATTAACCAATGGAATGACTTAACTCCAGAAGGTGTGGGAGCTCCAGCACTGGAGACTTTTAAGAAAAGATTGGTCATCTTTTGTCTGAAGTTGTAGAAGGTCTCCTGCTTGAGCAAGGGATTGAACTAATCTCCAAGGTCTCCTCCAACCCTATGATTCTATGTTGTTGAATAAGCCTTCAACTGGTGTTCTTCAAAGCACCAAAGGCAGCACAAGAAGCAATAGATGGATACTAATCAAGGAAGGATCCAAACCAGAACTATGGAGAAATATTCTGACAGTGAGAATAATTAATCAGTGGAATGACTTGCCTCTAGAAGTTATGGGTGCTCCATCACTGGAGGATTTTAAGAAGAGACTGGACTGTCCCATGTCTGGAATGATGTAGGGTCTCCTGCTTGAACAGGGGCTTGAACTAGAAGACCTACAAGGTCCCTTCCAACTCTATAATTCTGTGTTTTTACCAGTGGTGGGATTCAAATTTTTTTACTACTGGTTGTGTGGGAGTGGCGTGGCTTGGTGGGCATGGCAGGGGAAGGATACTGCAAAATCTTCATTCCCATCCCATTCCAGTGTCAACTCTTAAAATATTTATCTTGTCTTTTTAGAGTTGCCAGCAGAAAGGGAGGGGGGAGCAGTGTGACAGCTTGCAACCAAAACTGCATTCCATAAATGTTTTCAAAGATAGTAACTAGGTGATTGAAGTTTCTGCCATGTAAAATTTTAACTGGAGAGCATGATTGATGACTCTTGGCTATGGATGTGTCCACTGGAGAATATGAATTATGACACACCCAGGGGTTGGGGAAAAACCAGCATCAAGGGTGGCAATGAATGATGTGTTTCAGAGTCGGCTACACCCAGGCAATACCGCAATTTTTTACTCCCAATAAATCCTTTTGGAGTTTTGGAAGTCTGGCTCGAGACTCAAGATTTAAATGGGGTTAAGTGCTGAAATCCTGACAGATTTCCATCCCACACCACTAACCTACTTTCCTGCTCTGTTCTCCTGTGTAGGGCAACCAAAGAAGACCCAGCCAATCAGCTGGGACTTGGGAGGCAGAGAAGAGATGGGGGTGGGGCCAGTCAAAGGTGGGATTTGCCAGTTCTCCAAACTACTCAAAATTTCCACTTCTGGTTCTCCAGAACTGGTCAAAACCTGCTGAGTACCACCTCTGTTTTTCACCCACTGTATTTTGTCATGCCCTAGCCAGCCTAGAAGTCCACTCCTGAAGAAGACAAAGGCCCCAAAGTCAATTGAAATAACTATTCTACTTCTAAAATGAACCCACTGATCTGCACTTGTCTTTGATCATCCCGCTTCCGTTCTGAAGCTTATTACTCAAGTGATCAATCGGGTAGCTCCTTCCATAAAAACTTAATGCTTGGACCTTAATTGCTGCTTTCTGAAATTACTACCTTATCACCCTAATGATGTGGGAGGGTATGACACTAAATAAACAATTATTAAACCCCTGTGCGGAAAATAGCTTGCTAACTATCGTTCTAATTCCATTGTTAGGGAATGTTTACTAAGTAACTTAGACAAGGATATGGGAAGGAGTGCTTGGGTAGTTTTGATCTTTCTGTGTCTCCTTTACAGAGGTTTCTCAACATACGACTAAACTGAGTCCAAAATTTCTGTTGCTAAGTGCGAAAGATATTGGTTAAGTGAGTTTTTGCCCCATTTGGCAATTTTTCTTGCCACAGTTGTTAAGTGAATCACTGCAACTGTTAAGTTAGCAACCCAGTTGTTAAGTTAATCTGGTTTCTCCTCCCTTGACTGTGCTTGTGAGAAGGATGCAAAAAGGGGGTGTCATGTGATCACACTTTAATTGCATTAAAATGAGTTGCAAATTGATTGGGAGGCAAAGAATGAGAGATATACAGAATATCATTTATCCGTTCAATTTCTCTACCTCTCCAGCAACCTTCTTACGAACAAAAGATACACGGAACACATGCAGTCCAGATGGCATAATTTTGAAAGACTCATTCTCCTTGCTGTGAATCATTTTTTTTAAAGAGAGACACATTTTCTATTGATATTTCTCCTATGCAAATTTAATCCATTTTTTTCAGTGGGAATCCATACTGTGAATTGATCAGGTTTTGTAATAGACATATGGAGGAGGCCCACTTGACCTACACAACAGAGGTGGTATTCAGCAGGTTCTGACCACTTCTGGAGAACCGGCAGTGTGTTGTGTGGTTCACCAGCAGCTAGTGCAGACGGCAGCGGAATCGGATAATGGGGAAGAATGGGGTCCAGTCAGGGGGTCTGGAGAGGACTTGGATGAGGGTCCTGCATCTGATGCAGAGATGGGGCCAGGACCATCTGGGAGTGGGGGGTTCAATCCAGAGCCTCCAGAGTCTGGCAGCAGCAAGGCAGAGGAACAAGGGGAGCCTGTTCCCAGTGTGCATGTGCAGAAAGCTGCTAGAAGGGGAGAGCAGCTGAGACAAAAGAGGAAACTTAGGAGTAAGGTTTAGAGATGATTGCCCCTCCCATAAGGTATTAAGGACAGGCAAAGGTAATGAAACCTTTGCAGGAAGCAAAGTCATTCATTCTGTTCAGATTAATCCTTGAAACTCTGTGTGGACTTTGAACTTTGGTTATTTTTTTAATAATTCATTGAGCACTCTAGCTGTTGGCAGCAATTCAAAGGAGAGAAAGGTGGGTTCTTATCTCGAGGGACTGTTTGGGACACATTACAGGCTGGGAATGAAAATAGTTCGCAGCATTGAAATAAAACAAGATTTGTTTTAACTAAGCATGGTCAGAATACAGCGAATATTTTGAATAATTTGGAGAACCAGCAAATGCCACTTCTGACTGGCCCTGCCAACCCCATCTCTCCTCTGCCTCCCAAGTCTCAGCTGATTGGCTGGGTCTTCTTCTGTTGCCCTGCATAGGAGAACGGAGCTGGAAAGCAGGTTAGTGGGGTGGGAATGAGATTTTGTAATATTTTTCCCCTGCTACACCCACCAAGCTGGTGGTAAAAAATTTTGAATCCCTCCACTGATACAAAACACACAGATGGAAACTTAGCTTAGGTGTGTGGCGCACTGTGATCTGTAACCCTATACATGTGTCCTCTGAAGTAAGCCTGATTGTGTACAATGGGATTTAGGATCATTGCCTCTTTATTCAAAACATTTTCCATGTTTCCAAATCCAACTGCTTTTCATCCATAAGTAAAACAAATGAATTGTTCTTGTAGTCAATTAAGAAGCTAACCAAACACAGAAATGATTATCTGGTATTAACGGCAGGAATTTACTGTACTAAAAGTGTTTTTTTAAAACAACAAGCTGAAGTATTTTTTTAATTTTGATTTTTATATGATTGCAATCATATGACTCTTGGTGAAATATTACAGTTTTAATGCTCCTTGAGGTCACTATATAAAGATGCTGCTGTTATGGTTCTTTTTGAGACAACTGCTTGTTTTATGGTTCTGTTTGGCTATGTACAGGTAGTCCTTGACTTACAACCATTCATTTAGTGATGGTTCAGAGTTATAACAACATTGAAAAAAGTGGCTTATGACCATTTTTCACATGACCGTCCCCATAGTCACATGACCAAAATTCAGATGTTTGGAAACTGACTCATATTTATGACTGTTGCATTGTCCCAGGGTCATATGATCCCCTTTTGTGACCTTCTGACAAACAAATGAATAGGGAAGCCATGTTCACTTAATAGGACATGCCCTAGGCCATGGTTTATTCTGCAAAGTAGGAAAAGGGATAAGCTAATTTGGAAGGAAGTTCCTCCCTTCCAAACATGTCAACTCAGAAAGCTCAAACTGCCCAAGGAGCTGCTGATAAAGTTCTATAGAGGAATTATTGAGTCCATCATCTGCACCTCCATAACAGTCTGGTTTGGCTCTACAACCCTACAGGTCAGACACAGACTCAATAAAGTAATTAGGACTGCAGAAAAAAACAATGGCTACCAATCTGCCTTCCATGGAGGACCTGCGTCCTGCACGAGTCAAAAAGAGGGCTGTGAAGATATCTACAGACCCCTCACATCCCAGACATAAAGTGTCTCAACTCCTTCCCTCAAAACGACACTACAGAGCACCGCATACCAGAACAACTAGACACAAGGACAGTTTTTTCCCCAAATGCCATCACTCTGCTAAACAACTATTTCCCTCAACACTGTCCAACTATTTACAAACTCTGCACTACTATTACTATTAACCTTCTCATCACTCCTTATCTCCCATCCCTTCCCACTTGTGACTGTATGACTGTAACTTTGTTGCTTGTATCCTTACGATTTATATCAATTGTTTCCTATTATGATTTAATTGCTTATTTGTACCCTATGACTATTATTAAGTGTTGTACCTGATGATTCTTAATTCTTGTTAAATGTATCTTTTCTTTTACGTACACTGAGAGCAAATTCCTTCTGTGTCCAATCACACGTGGCCAATAAAGAATTCTATTCTATTCTATTCAACCTGTTCCTAACAACTGCAATGACAACTGTGGCAAGAAAGGAGGAAACTCACACAACCACTGTTTCATTCAGCAATGTAAATTTTGGGCTCCATTGTGGTCATAAGTTAAGGACCACCTTGATCTTGAACCACAAAAAACAGTCCTTAATTTATAGCAGGGATATCAAACTCAAGGATGTGGTTGGATTAGCTCCGTGGGGCCATGCTGGAAAATATAAGGGGCTGGTCCACATGGCTTTGGCTCAGTCTACCTGTGTCACTTTGGCCCGGTTTACCCAATGTGAAGAGGAAACTTTGGGAAAGCAGTTTGGGGAGTTAGGGTTGCCACACCCACCCAGTCAGCCATACCCACCTGCCCCCCCCCCCCCCGGTCAATGACAGCCCTCAGTAAAGTTGAGTTTGTCACTCCTGATCTAAAGGTTGGTTGGAGAACGCTCCCCTGATTGAGGGCACCATCCTTTTAAAAAAGACATCTGTTCAATTCAGGTCCCATCCATGAAAAAAAAATCAGAAACTGGGATTGTCGTAAAGATGCAGCTTTCAAGTGTATGCTAACATACATGTCAGTCTTGCTTGAAGAGATGTTTTTGTGGAGCAGTTTGAGAGAACACACGAAGGAGACATTTTCACGATGAGTAATCATGTGTACAAAGCAAGGCACGCTCAACAGATGAGGAGCAAAATTTTGTTTCAGAGTGTGAGAGTTTGTCCCCAGTCAAACGCACTATGGTGCTGGAAGGAGTCCAGTTAGGCATGGAAAAAAATTCTCATGAAAGATGAAACAATCTTAAAAGGATTTCCCCATAGAATAAAAACAGCTAAGATTTCGTCCATGAGAAATCCCTTTTTTGGAGTCCATTTGGACACATCTACATGTGGTGGATATGTCTAACCAGGGTGATGTTGTGGTTCGCTGGCAGCCTGTGCAGACGGCAGTGGAATCAGACAGTGGTGAGGAACATGGGCCAGTCTGGGAGTCTGGGGAGGACTTGGACGAGGTCCTGCATCTGTTGCAGAGATGGGGCCAGGGCCATCTGGGAGTTGTACGCTGACTCCAGAGCCTCCAGAGTCTGGCAGCAGCAAGGCCGAGGAACAAGGGGAGCCTGTTCCCAGTGCACGTATGCACAGAGCTGCTAGAAGGCAAGAGCAGCTGAGACAATAGAGGTGACTCGGGAGTAAGGCTGGGAGGTGATTGCCCCTCCCATAAGGTATAAAGGAAATGCAAAGGTAGAGAAACCTTTGCAGGAAGCAAAGTCGTTCGTTGAAGCTCTTGTGAAGCTTTGTACTTCAGTTGGTTTTTTTATAGTTAAATGGCACTTTAGTTGTTGGCAGCAATTCAAAGGAGAGAAAGATGGGTGCTTATCTCAAGGGACTGTTTGGGACTCATTCCCGCCTGGGAATGAACATAATTCCCAGCATTGAAACAAAACAAGATTTGTTTTAACTAAGCGTGTGCTTAATTACGGTTTCAGGAAGCCTTGGTCAGAACAGGTGATCCCTATGTCATGTAATTCTAAAATCATGCAACTAATTCTGTAAACTTTGGTCCATTTCTCCCTGTGTTACACTGCGGTATGAACAAAGCAATATATTTTTGGCCCCTTTCTTCCTTTGGCTGGAAATAAATGTTCAACCTTTTTGAAACATCTGTTTTTTATCGTGTTGGGATCTTCCTAAGCAAAGGCTGAGTCTCTGCAGATCTTAATGCAGGAATCCCAAAAGACCTTGAATGATTTAGCAGGCCAAGATGAGGGGAAATGTTATGTAAAGGTCAGAAGCACAGCATACGACAAGGTTCATTTCCAATACGGACATCTGAAGAACAAAAGACTGATTTGCAGCCAGAAGTTGTGCTGTTAAGTGGATGGAAGGTATCTGGGTGACAAAATGACCAAGAGGTCAAGCAGAGAAAGAAATTTTGGACTGAACCAGATGCAGCTTTGGGTTTCGGCATGGAAAATACCCCATTGTATTATTTTTTTATGTATGTATGTATGTATTTATTTATCAAACATATACAAGATAACAAGTGTAAGTATGAACATAAACAAAGGTAGTAAATACAGATAAATGGGGACAGTAACACAGGGACGATAGGCACGCTGCTGTGCTTTTGCACACCCCTTTAAGGACCTCTTAGGAATGGGGTGAGGTCCACGGTAGACAGTTTGAGGTTGAAGCTGTGAGGGGTTGAGACTGTAACAACAGAGTTGGGTAGGTCATTCCAGGCATTGACCACTCTGCTGCTGAAGTCGTATTTTCTGAAATCGAGTTTGGAGTGGTTTACCTTGAGGTTGCATTGGTTGTTTGTTTATTTATTGCTGTTATTTATTTGTTTGTTTGTTCATTTATTGATGTTCTAATTTCTTTCTCATCACAACCAAGTAAACCAATAAGCTTTATTTATGGTTGTTGTGTGTCTATGGAGACTTTCTTTCCTCCAGGTCATAGCTGTCCCAAAGGTGATTTTTTTTCAAGAGGCAACTGGTGTTTCTTTGTTTTTCTTTGAAGCGTTTTGCTTCCCACCCATCAGAACTGAAGAAGCTTCTTGGATGAAAGGCAAAACATCTTCAAAGTAAAACCAGAAAGTCCAGTTGTCTCCTGAAGAAAAGCACCTTTGGGACATATTGTTGTTGTGAGATACCCATACTTGCCAAAGATGGGTGGGTATCTAAATCTTTCAAATAAATTACCAGAATGTTTCAAACCACAGTTAAACAAAGTATACTGAAGCTTACGTCTCTAACAATGGAATACTCATATAGAGAGCTCGCAGCATGAAAATATTTATTTTATCAGTATATAAGCCACCTCACTCAGTTACTGAAATGACTGTAGACATCCTGCAAGGAGTAAAGAAACAACTGGAAAAATTGAATCCCGGCATCCATTTTGAAAACCAGGGGAGGAAAAACAGACCCTCAATAAAGCAACCCCTGAAGACTAAAGCTGTTTTCCTGGGAAGGAAAAGTCTGTAACAGAATAATAGAGTTGTAAGGGATCTTGGAGGTCTTCTAGTCCAACCCCTGCTGGTGCAGAAGAGCCTATAACATTTCAGGCAAATGGTTGTCCAATCTCTTCTTAAAAACCTCCAGTGTTGGAACACCCACAATATCTAGAGACAATTGGTTTATTCTTCTTCCGATCAGGAAATTTTTCCTTAGTTCCAGGTTGCTTATTTCCTTGACTAATTTCCATCTCAGCTTCTCCAGCTAAGACTAATGGATCTCCTCAGTTATGTGTGGCGGGCTAAAAAAGAAAAAAAAGGCAGATTATTTGCAGCTGGGTTTTGGGTGTGTCTCTGGAATTCAGGGCTGGTGATTCAGAAGCTGCTCCTTTTTTATCCCTCAGAAAATTCTTTTAATACAATTCCAAACACTGGAATAAACTAGCCACTGGGTAAGGTCCTGAGCAATGAAAGATAGTTGTGGCATGGAGCTGCAGCATCTGAAGAAGTTGTGTAATTTATGGAAGAGATGACCTTAAGACTCCAAAAACTGAACAGGATGTTCAAAACAGCAAAAATGAATATATGCATTGTACTATGTGACTCGGTTGATCTGTAAAGATACAATTATGAAGAGTTAACAAATGTTAGTGGGTTGATTTTAGTTTAATATATGCATGCTTGCCTATGATTTAACTGGTTTTATTTTTTATTATTATTAATTTTTTAGGCTGTCTATCTCTTGTATAAGGTGACTAGGTGGCTTGTAAGGATTATAAAAAGACAAAAATAATTAGAATATTAAAACTCTATTAAGCTGGCTGGGGAATTTTGGGAATTTAAGTCCTGCCAGCTTCAAGTGAATGATGTCAAGAAACACTGCTGTAAAATTATAACTAACATAAAACAGAAAGGAATGTATTTATTATCTTGCTTTTTAAGTAAGAGTTTTGCTCTCTTGCATTGGTGTGTATTTATGACATTTTAGTCTCTTGTAAGATTGGTGAAAAAGGCCTCAGGGAATGTTCTAACCCCCCAAAATAGCCAAGGAGTAGAGAAAAATGGCATTTTAAAAAAAAATGTTAAAACAGCCATTGTTTCCACACAATAAGTTAATAAAAATGGTTTGGGAGCCTCGAGAAAAAAGCCAACAGCTTCTACTCTGCCTTGGCTGTTCTGTGTCTGAAAAAAAAAAAAAGACAACTGATAAATGGCTCTTTAAACAACTAAGAGACTACAATCATTTTACTTGGAAGAATGAATGGCCACCCAAGGCATCCTGAAACCTCAGCAAACCAAACATTCTTTCATTTTGTTGCCATAATTATGACTCTGCCTTCTTGCCCTCCCATTTTTTAATATATAAGCTGAACGTTTGGCTATCAATTCTTCAGAAAGGGTTACTAATTGCATTTCTGGGAAAATGGAGAATACCTGGTGGTGACACCACAGAAATACTAAAATATCCATCAACAATCCTGATATTGTCCAGATGTTTGGGGGACTATTCATCACATTTCTATGCTCTTCATCTTGGTGTCCATGTGCCTTTGGCTGGTGTGCAAATGTGAGCAATAAAACCATAGAAAAAGAAATTAATAAAAGCAAAATTAAAACTGAGTGAAGAACAGAATGAAAACAGTTTAAAAAGTGGAGGAAGGAGCCCCTCTTAATTTATGATTACAAACTCTGTGACTTATAACTTAATATCCATCTGTTGAGTAATTGAGTACAGAAGAACCTTTAGCAATGTTGTAGCTATACACAGAGCTGGAAAGGACTCCTGGTATGTATGTGTGAAGGGAACCTTTACCTTCACCTTAATTGTACACAAACTCTGGTGTGCAAATGAATCTTTTTTTGTTATGTTTCTTTTGGTTCTCATGCCAATGAATAACATAACATATGCAAAGCAGTCTCTTGTCGTCTTGAGTATTGAACTGAAATTCTACAAAGGAATTGCTTCTGTGGAAGGTATACCAAGCAAAGCACTGTGAGATCCCCCTGGAGTTAGGTTAATCCTGATTTATTGCTTATTTAGGGCTTTGGAGCCAGCAGTCAAGATTCTTTCCTTTCCCTAGATTGTCTCCAGAATGATCCTTTGAGGTGGGACAATTAAAATGGTGATTTGGCCTTTGGCTTAGTCACTGATCTCCATGGTTCTGTTAATGGACCATTTCAAAGTTTTCAAGAGAAGATAATGTTTACATTGGGGTATCCAGCCTTGAAACTTGAAGACTTGTGGACTTCAACTCCCAGAATTCCTCAGCCAGTGGAATTCTGGGAATTGCAGTCCACAATTTTAAACTTGCCAAGATTGGAGACACCTGGTTTAGAGGGAACCTATATCATGTCAGAACGTCAGTCATTAATAGAACTTTGCCTTCTATCAGATGGAAGAGTTTGAGAAGCCAATGGATTTATGGGAGGATGAATCCTTTCAGGACCTTTTGGGAGGATCTAGAAGATTATGATGGAAGCAGAACATTTCTTCTTTCTTCTCACTATGTCGAGGTAATTTTTACTTCTCTTGGTTTTGATTCATTAGGCAGTAGCTCAGTAGGTGGGAAAATATCTAGAGCTAGAAGAATTGTTGCCATTGTATATTAATTGATAAGACTGTTGCCTTGGACAAATATTGACACACTTGATCATTTATTACTAAAATAACCTTTGGAAATATGCCCTCCTTTCTCTAATATGTGGGGGACTGGAACAATTGCCTTCACCTCACTTCCTCCTTTAAAAAAGGTACCAATTGGTTAAATTTAGAAAATTATTTAGATCTGATGATTCCAGTCAAATGATTGAACTGAGCCAAGTTAATTTGGAGCTCCAAACTGATAAGGAAAAATAAAATGTTTGTTTAAAAAAAAAAATCAAACCAGACTAACAGTTTTGGATTGAATTTGAGAAGCAGCCTTGAACTGGAGTTCCAATCAAATTGCTTTTCAGCCAAATTTCTGAATGAAACCTGGAGTCAATTCTACCATATCTACAGTTGTATTTCCTTCAAGATGGACCCTCTGATTTTTTTTAGCTTAGACTTGCATCAAAAAAATTGGGGGGGGGGGCAGGGTGATAATGCAACTCTATTTTCTCTATTTTTTTGATCGGTCGGTTGAAGTAAAAGGTATTGACTGGTCACAGTAAGCCCAACCACTTTCCCTGATCATGGTTTATTGAAAAAGCCACCATTGACTCAATTTGCAATCACAACAAGACAGAATAATAGAATAGCAGAATAGCAAAATAACAGATAGTTGGAAGAGACCCTCTAGTCCAACCCCCCGCTCAGAAGGTGACCCTATATAAATGGTTATTCAGGCTCTTCTTAAAAACCTTCAATGATGGAGCACCACAACTTATGAAGGCATACTGTTCCATTGACTAATTGTTCTCACTGTCAGGAAATTTTTCCTTAGTTCTAGGTTGGCTCCCTCCTTTCCATTCATTGCTTCTAGTTCTGCCTTCAGGTACTTTGGAAAATAGTTGACCCCCCTCTTCTTTATGGAAGCCACTCAAATATTGGAAGACTGGTATCATGTCATCCCTAGTCTTTCGTTTCATTAAACTAGACATACCCAATTCCTGCAACCAGTCTTCATTTTTACCATTTTAGCCTCCAGCCTTCTAATCATCTTCTTTGCTCTTTCCAGAGACTCTAAATTTTTTTTAAAATTTAATATGGTGATCAAAACTGAATGAAGTAAGTATGGTCTTACTAAGGCTTACTAAGTATGGTCTTACTAAGGCTTTATAAAATAGTACATGATCTTGATTCTATCCCTCTATTAATGCAAAAAAGACCAAATCAATCACAGTGTAAGTCTCCATCATTCTATGAACACAACTAATCGTTGACCAACCCATCTTCCTCAGTGCATGGGTGTT
The DNA here is from genome assembly GCA_015471245.1 of Laticauda colubrina. Classification (NCBI taxonomy): domain Eukaryota; kingdom Metazoa; phylum Chordata; class Lepidosauria; order Squamata; family Elapidae; genus Laticauda; species Laticauda colubrina. The sequence goes on along the minus strand of BLBF01000045.1, from coordinate 3,570,151 downwards.
TAAAAGTACATAATCCCTGCTTACAATCCACGTGTGTACCACACTTATTATACCATACTTTCCCTTGTATGGTTGGCCCACTCTGAACAGCAATCACTTTTCTTTCTGTATGAATCTCTGTTCAGGTGCATTAAATGCCATTCAATCTCACAGTATTTAGGCTGGTGTTTCCTTTCCTTGGGAAGGTTTCTTGGAGAATTCCTCCAGAGTCGCCGATCCATTTTACTTTTCATTTTATTGCTTTAACTTGATTGCTATACACTGATTTGTGAGGCGAGGGGGCCCGCGTGATAAAATGTGATTAATATTGTTTTAAATTCTGCCTCTGCAGGAATCGATCCACCGTTCTGCCTCTCACAATCAATCTCACTCCTTCTGAGATGGATGCGGGCTTTTATTTATTTCATTCCCCCTCCACCCACAAGTGTCCAGCCTTTACATTTGATTGAGAGGTCACAGGGACGAGAAAGGGGGCTGTCTTTTTTAAAGGATGGTATTTGGGACCCCACACTCACCATCACAAAAACAATGGTCACAGAAGATTCCTTTCTTGGTGTTATTCCTTCAATATACATGAGGGGAGGGGAGATTGTCTTCCCCAAGAGATTCCTCATTTATAATTCAGTTTAGAGGGAAATGCTTATGGGCTGAAAACATGCTTTACATACTAAAACTGTCTGTCATAAATTTGGAATGATACGTTTCCAGCTTTTGTTCTCTATCTAAGTTCACAGTTTTTGAAAACTATGCTGATGGAGAGTGCAAATATATCCATCTTCCCTTTCCAGCTAAGCCAGGAGAGGTGATTCCCATGAAGTTTCCATGAAGAAATTGGAAAATAAACATGGAGGGGAGCAATTAATAACATGAATAACATGACTTGACTTCTGCTGAGTTTGTGCTGACTGGCTCTTCATTTTGTCAATAGATTTGATTGCATTGATTCAGGTCAGCAGACCATATTTATTTATTTATTTATTCCATTCTGATCTCACTTTTATTATTGTTTATAAATAACTCAAAGTGGTGAACACACCTATTTTCCCCACAACAAGAAGGTGGGGTTGAGCTGAGACAAAGAGAGAGAGAGAGAGAGAGAGACTGGCCCAGTCAGCTCTCAGATCCTAGGTGAGGCTAGAACTCAGAGTTTCCTGGTCAGTTGCCTAAAATTACCTAGCTGGTTTTCATATCTCAGTTGGGATTAGAATTCACCATCTCCTGATGATGGGTTCAAAGCCACCAAGCCATCTTTCATACTTAAGGTGGAACTAGAACTCACCAATCACTTGATGATTGGCTCAAAGTCACCCAGCTGGTTTTTTGTGCCTAAGGTGAGGCAAGAACCTAATCTCCTGCTTCCTAGGCCAGCACCTGAACCACTAGACCAAGCTATTTTTTTTGTTTGTTTCTGTTCTTCTTTAACGCTTGGGATCCTATTTGACTGCCTAGCTGGCTGAAAAAAACCTGGGTCAAGAACTTATCCAACTCTTCTGGACTTTTGACAGTCTCCTGAGACAATGCAAAGTTATCGAGGAACATTTCTCATTGGTGGTTACCTGATAATCCGGCACATTAACAACCGGAGAGGCTGCTGGGAACCCAGGTCTCTGCAAGGCACAACTGTAATTGAAATGAGAGCAGTCCAAGGTCAGGAGGAGCAGTAGAAATTTAAAGCCTGGCTGGAAAAGATTGAAGCCTGAGTCAAGCTGCCTTGGGCAGAGTCGAGAGTTATTCCAGTGAACTCTGAGATTGACACACAGACCTGCCTTTAAATTGGTTCCACTTTAGACATAAAATCAGACAATCATTCCCAAAAACTAAAGAAAAGTTTCAAGAGGAATTATGTCTGCTGTGGTACAGAATGCAACAAGGCAGGTTATTTTTGTCATGGTTGTAGAATCTTTGTTTCTAACCATCCTCTTCCCAGTACTTTCTAATACCTGTTGAAATCAAATTAATTCAAAGTTATTGTTATGGTCCAGAATGGCTTCTTAGCCTTTTGGCTAAGATCATAGAACATGCAAGATAGAATCAAAGGGTTGGAAGGAACCTTGGTGGTCTCCTAATCCAAGTCCCTGCTCAAGCAGGAGACTTGGCACATTTCAATCAATCCATCAATCAGAATAAAGCTGAAAGGGATCTTAGAGGTCTTCTAGATCAACCCCCTGCTCAATTAGAAAACCTTACAACATTTCAGACAAATGGTTGTCCAATCTCTTCTTAAAAGCCTTCATTGTTGGAGTACCCACAACTTCTGAAGGCAAGCCATTCCACTGATTAATTGTTCTCAATGGCAGGAAATTTCTTTTTAATTCTAGATTGGATCTCTCTTCCATCTGTTACTTCTTGTCATCTGCTATGGAGAACAGTTTGACCTCTTCTTCTCTGTGACAGCCCCTCAGTTACTGGAAGGCTGCTATAACATCATCCCTACTCCTTCTCTTTGTTAGACTGGATATATGTAGTTCCCTCAATTGTTCACGTATCAAATACAGTAACTTTTGATATCATCTCTCACTCTAGCTCAAGCCAGTAAGAACATGTATAAGAGTCTCATTTGGGGGCATGGTTGCATAATCCTTAGCTTATGGTGTCTTTAGATCCTCAGTTGTAGCCATATTCAAATGCTTGCTTCCATATTCAAGCTTTGACCAACAGCCATTTCCAAGTTCCTTCAAATTATCAGTAATTAAGCATGGAGTAAGCTTATCAAAGAAGGAATGCAGTGGCTCAGTGGCTAAGATGCTGAGCTTGTCGATCAGAAAGGTTGGCAGTTTGGTGGTTCGAATACCTAGTCTTACGTAACGGAGTGAGCTCCCGTTCCTTGTCCCAGCTTCTGTCAACCTAGCAGTTCAAAAGCATGTAAAAAACGCAAGAAGAAAAATAGGGACCCCTTTGGTGGGAAGGTAACAGTGTTCTGTACTCCTTCTGTGTGCCACAAGACCACGGAGATGTCTTTGGATGGCGCTGCCTCTTTTGGCTTTCAAATGGAGATGAGTACTGCCCCCTAGAGCCGGAAATGAATAGCATGTATGTGCGAGGGGAACCTTTCCCTTTACCTTAAGCTTATCAAAAGCAGAAGAAAAGACCAGTTTTGCAAGCACCTGAGTTTTCCCTTCAGGGGAAAAACAAGATGAAATCTAGAATCCTAGTAGCAAAATGATGCCCCTCATTTTGAGACATCCTAGAATATCGAGAGAGAGCCCCTTTTAGTTTGAGGAAAATGAATTTGTGGCTCCAGAGTCTTCTTATTTGCTTGTCTAACATGACTAGAGCAAATATTTCTCAGAGTAGAATTAAGGCATCCTGTGTGTCATTCCAGGATAATTTAATTTCCTCCTTAGGTCTAGACCAAAGACCAGCCTCACCATTCACTGAGAAATGATAGTCCTCTCTAATTACAATGGGAAGAGACAAAGCACATAGTTGCTTTTAAAATGGTTAGATATTTATGAATAACCAAGTACAAAGTTCATCCTCCCTCCTTCACCTATGAATCTGTAGCAGCAGAAATGAGAGTAGAGCAACAGTCAACCCACTGACCTTGACTCCGAATAGCTAGCAGTCCTATTTCACAAATACGGTCCTCTATTTGAAGGGATGTCAAGTTTAAGTCTACTTTAAAGATGAAGTACCCTTTAAAAAGTCAAGAGTAGGTTGAGGTTGCTCCTCCAATGTTAATACTTGAATGGTAGGCACCTAGTTCATTAGATTATTGTTGTCTCTATTACGAGAAGATGCTCTTCTTTCCATTGCCACCCTGATGTTATCTGGTCCCTATCAATTCATTGTTTTATCACTTCAGCAGACTGAATCATGTATGTCAGCTGAATAATAGCTGACTCAGGAGCACATTCCTGAGGCCAGTTCGGATGTGATTGCATCTTACGCAAAAATAATCATCCCACTCCAACCATTTCAGATGAAAATGAAAACCAGACAACCAGAAAAAATGCACAATATAGAATTGTTACTTGAAACAGAGCAGCTTTTTTTAAAAAAAAAAACAACACCCTAAGATAAAAAGGGAAGAAGGTTTTCTTAAAGAATATATTTAATATCTTGAAAGCAAATTGGAATCAAGACTACAACAAAAATGGAATCTGGAATAATAGAAGAGTAGAGTTGGAAAGGATCTTGGAGATCTTTTAGTTCAGCCCCTTGGTCAAGTAAGACACCCTATATTATTCCATACAAATGGCTATCCAGCCTCTTCTTAAAAACTTCCAGTGATGGAGCACTCACAACTTCCAGAGGCAAGTTGATCTCACTGTCAGGAAATTTCTCCTTAGTTCTAAGGAGAACTACTCTCCTTAGTTAGTTCCCATCCATTGCTTCCTTCTGGTGCTTTGGAAAATAGATTGACCCTGTCTTCTCTGTGGCAGCTCATCAAATATTGCCAGACTGCTATCATGTCACCCCTGGTCCTTCTTTTCATAGCTTCTTAGATATATCCAATTCCTGCATCTGTTCTTCATAGGTTTTAGCCTCCAGCCCCCTAATTATCTTTGATTTTGATTTTCCAAAGAAATCCCAAAGAACTGGGGACAGTGTTATGGATTATTAACTGCCATGTATGTCTGAATTAAGTACAAATAGCTTCACCCCCATACATTAAATATTTTGCAACAATTGGGCTTTGTAAGGTGTCTGGATGCTGTTTGGAGGTTTAGATTTTGAATCCTAGTGATCCTTTTTCAACTTGGTCACTGCTGATAATTGTGAGGCATGACAATTATTCATCTGGAGAAACTCCTGAAGCTGGTTTACGTCTTCCTCCAGACTTAACTTCATGCAGAAATCAAGTTGGTTGTACTTACTGATGATCTTTGTATGCCACTGCAATTGACTATTTCAGACAAGGACCAGAATAGAACAGAATTAGGACATAAAATGAGTTCTTGGAATTAGACATAAAATGGAATTAGACATAAAATGAGATTCCATATGCAAGAAAACTGTGACGATATTCAGAACATTGTCAAATATTGAAGTCAAATTATAATCACACAATCAATCCCTGAAACTAGAAGTCAACCTTTAGGAATTATGGATGTGATCTAGCAGCTACATGGAATTGGAGATATTATTTTTGTATCATTGCTTGATTAGCAATGGAAATTCTGGTCCTAATTCTGTTGTAAGTCAGTTGTAGGTCTATGTATATATGCAGGCTTCTACAGCATTCGTTCGCTCATTTATTCATTCATTCATCATTCGTTCATTCATTCATTCATTAAATTTGTTCATTCGTTCATTCCATTCATTTATTCCATTCATTCGTTTATTTCTGAAGGATTATTTTAATGGCTAAGGTTAATGGTGTTAAGTTTTCTTCACAAATACCTGGTGGCCCTAATAAAATCTGCATATATGGCAGATTTGAAATTATTGCCTTTAAACTTGCTAACAAGTTGCTATTCCTGGAGAAATATCAGCGAAAGACTTAAAATAACAGAGGAATGGATGTTGTGATGTGATTTCCAAGTTGACTTATTGCAAATGCACTGAGCCACTTGAAGAGACTTTTGATGTTTACCTCATACCTTTTGTAATCCAGACAAGAAAAAACAAAAGAAGGGATATTTCTTACTCTCAGTGGCCCTGTAAAAGAGCTAAGAAGTGGAATGATTGATTGTGTCATTTGCAAGCTTACCCAGCTCACAAAATATGTACTATATTGAAATTTGAGTTTATGGGTTAAGGGTGAATGAACATTTATGTTTCCAGTCTATGTCATCTTTATACATTTCATTCTTCCTTCCTTCCCTCCCTCCCTCCCTCAATTGTTTCCTTCCTTTCTTTCCATCCATCTATCCATCCATCTTTCTCTACTTTCCCCTCTCCTTCCTTCCTTCTTTCCTTCCTTCCTGCCCGCCTGCCTGCCTGCCAGGCCAGGCCAGGCCAGGCTAGACAAGCTTGATTCTTGGCTATTCCCTGGATACATCCATGAACTTCCTCCTGCTTTCATGACAATATAAGCATCATTTGTCACTGACCTCATCCAGTCCAGCTTTCTGGATTTCTTAATCTAAAAGTTCCACCATTCCTCAGTGGCTACTCATCCAAGGACTAGCCAAGTCTTTTCCACTCTTTTCAAAGTCAGCCACATAACTAAATATTATCCTCTTATGTAACATAGTAGGGTTGGAGCTTCAAATGCAGCCTTGAATCTACAAATACACATCCCAAATGAATTTTGGAGAAGAAGACCTCCAGTGTATATTTAAGCTCCGTTTCCATAACTCTACAAGTTGTGATTACATTAATATTATAAGGTCTCCTTTGTACAATTAATACTTTGGTGGATGGGGAAATCTTCATGGTAATATTTTCACGCAATGGGCCCCGTTCTGGGAAGACAGAAAGGGAATTTCTGAAAATTAAATTGCTCAGATTCTGGGATATCACTTTCCGTTCTTTGACAAATAATCTTTTATTCCATTTTTTTCTATAATAAAGGGAGTGTTTGTTTAGTTTTGTTGACCTTTGAATCAGAATTGGCTCATAGTCAATACATGGACAAGTCCATGCAGATTTCTTCGGAATATTTTTCCATCCTCTTCTCTTCTTTCCTCTCCCCTCCTTTCCTCTCTTCCCTCTGTCTTCTCTGTTTTCTATTTCTTCTCTTCCCCTCCTCTCCTCTTCCCATTCCTCTTCTTTTTTTCCTCTCCTTTCTTCTCGTCTCTTTCCTTTGTCTTCTCTGCTTTCTGTCTCTTCTCTTCTCCTCCTCTCCTTTCCCCCTTCCCCTTCTCTTCTCTTCTTTTCCCATAGTATTTTATTTTTTACTCTAACATTTTTCAATCAATTCTGCCATGGTTTTCAGTAGAAAATAAATATGGCACCGTTGGGGCCAACATGCAATCCTCAACAGATGCTTTCCAGCAACATATAAGAATACTACAGTGAAGACACAAGATACTTAAAGAAGCTAAAAAAGGAAAAAGGAAGGAAACATCATGGAAACCATTGGACCTTGACTTTATAGTCCTTGACTTGCAACTATTCTTTTAGTAACCATGAGAATTTACAATGACACTGAAAAAGGTGACTTGGGACTGTTTTTCACACTGTTGTAATGTTCCCCATGATCAAAATTTGGGTGCTTGGCAACAGGCATGTGCTTAAGGATGGTTGCAGCATCCTGGGATTATGTAATCTCTTTCCATCACTTTCCTGTCTGGCTTCCAACAAGCAGAGCCAATGGGCAAAGCTTTGTTTACAACTGTGCATGACTCACTTAATAGCAACAGTGATTCACTTAACAACCATGGCAAGAAAGGTCATAAAAAGGGGCAAAATTCACCTAGCAACTTTCTCACAAAGCAAGATAAATTTTGGGCTCCTGTGTGCAAGTACTGTTCGGGTCATGCAAATACTTGTCACCAAGCAAGATGGGGAAGCCTGGATACAGCCAACAACATCATTTCTCTGTCACTTCCAAGTCTGCTCTTGGAGTGCTTTCCCTATTTCTGCTGTGATGCTGAGCCTCATTTCCTTCCTTCCCACCAATGACAGGAACATGCTCCTCCTGCCTTTCCCAGTGTGCTGATGTGGGTGTCAACCCTGAAGTGAACCTGCTGAGGCCATCTTAGAATAGAATAGAACAACAAAGTTGGAAGGGACCTTGGAGGTCTTCTGGTCCAACCCCCTGCTTAGGCAGGAAACCCTACACCACTTCAGACAAAAGGTTGTCCAATCTCTTCTGAAAAACGTCCAGTGTTGGAGCGTTTAGAACTTCTGGAGGCAAATTGTTCCATTGATTAATTGTTCTGTCAGGAAATTTCTTCTTAGTTCTAGGCTGCTTCTCTCCCTGATTAGTTTCCATCTGTTGCTTCTTGTCCTGCCTTGGAGCTTTGGAGAATAGCTTGACTCCCTCTTCTTTGGGGCAGTCCCTCAAATATTGGAAGACTGATATCCTGTCTCCCCTAGTCCTTCTTTTCACTAGATTAGACATATCTAATTCCAGCAACCATTCTTCATAGGTTTTAGCCTCTAATCCCCTAATCATCTTTGTAGCTCTTCTCTGGACTCTTTCTAAAGTCTCAACATTTTTTTTTTCTTCATGGCAACCAAAACTGGATGCAGTCTTTCAAGTGTGGCCTTACCAAGGCATTATAAAGTGGTATTAACAACTCAAGTGATCTTGATTGTATCCCTCTGTTTATGCAGCCTAGAACTGTGTTGGCTTTTTCTGGCAGCTGCAGCACAGTGTTGGCTCATATTTAAGTGATTGTCCACTAGGACTCCAAGATCCCTCTCACAGTTACTACTATTAAACAAGGTACCACATATACTGTACTTGTGCACTTTGTTTTTATTTGCCTAAATGTAGAATCTTACTTTTTTTCCCACCATTACTTTTTTCACTATCTTGGGAGCTTCAGGGTTGCCACACAACAGAGGGAGGGGGGGAAATAGTTTGATGGGGTTTTGTAGCCAAAACTCTGTTAGCCGATGGCAGAAACACAGATCTCTAAGTGAATCTGACTCTGTGAACAACTCAATCTGCCTGCCTACCTTGCCTGATTTTGGGTAAAAGTTGCTCTTTTTTTATAAAAAATTCAGTATTTCCACAATGTTGTGTTGTGAGTTAATTTTGTGAGCTTGTTTGCAAGCAAATTTTGTGTGACAAACTCAGCTAGCCATGGCAGAAAGTTTTCCTGTGGGAACCAAAGGCATTCTCACAGATGGCTGGCCAGAGGAGGAGTGAAGTAACCAAGCAGTCGGCCAGCAGCTGGATTGGATAGAGTGACCAGTGACTTTGGGGAAAGGGGAAACTTTTACTTTTAAATGAGGTGAAAGCCGTGGGAACTTTCAGAGTTGGCTTTCAACCGTTGTGAGAATATGAAGTCTCAAATAAATTGTTCTTTGAGGAATCTACCTGCCATGGAGTTCTGTCTTCCATGGGTGCATTTCTTGGAACACTGACATTGGGTGAGTGTCCATACCTACTCAGGGAATAAATTTCATGTGCCTGAAATAGAGATAACTGTGTGTGGGTTCATGGAATGTATGAATGTAGTTGCAGCTTTCAGAAGCAATGGAGAAGACATAAAACTTACCGATCACATGTGGTCCTGTGGATTGGTCATTCAGGAGGCCTGAGCCTTGTAGCTATTCTGGTCATGTACACACAAGCAATATCCACATACACATCTCAGCTGTTTTATGTGCTGGACAGACGAGGGATTTTTTTTCCTTTTTCACGTCTATGGTAGGGCCTGTATATTACACAGACAGTGATTCAAGAGGCATTAAAGCAGTTGAACTACACAACCTGGGTTTTAAGTGGTGTTGCTCCAGCTGGGGGCTGCCAGTTCAGAACCACAGAAGAAATATATGGCTGGTAAAAATAATGACAGATGTGGCTGGAACAGGAAGTCTTTATAGCCCTTCCTGCTCGTGAAACAAATGATGGCTAAGCCAGAACCTGGTCAGAATGTGATGTGTTTTGGAATGGACCAATGAGCTTTGCAGCTTACTCCAAGTCAGATCAAAGTAAATCAGAGCATGCTGGTTTATAGTTGATGTGCCTGGTGGTTGCTGTGTGTGAGTTGCAAACTCCCTGTGGTTTGCTCCTGTGATGGATTGTGTGTATGAAGGGGGAGGAGGTTGTGAGAGAGTACAGTGAAACTGTAGTTTTGCAGGAAGGAAGCAGCATCTTCCAAGCAAGGGGATGTTGAGACAAGAGACAACACAGCCCAGAATTGGATCAGAGAAAGAAATTTGGGATAGGCACTCCCTAGAATCTCCCAGGATAGGATTAGGATTAAAGAAGCAAGGCTTCGAAGGGATGCCGTGGTTCAGGGACTAAGATGCTGAGTTTGTCAATCAGAAAGGTTGGCAGTTTGGCAGTTCAAATCCCTAGCGCCACGTCATGGAGTGAGCTCCTGTTACTTGTCCCAGCTTCTGCCAACATAGCAATTTGATAGCATGTAAAAAAATGCAAGTAGAAAAAGAGGGACCACTTTGGTGGGAAGGTAACAGTGTTCTATGTGCCTGATCGGTGTTTAGTCCTGTTGGCCACATGACCATGGAAATGTCAGAGCTGGCTTTTCGGCTTTGTAACAGAGATGAGCACCACCCCCTCGAATTGGAAATGACTGTGTGCATGTGCATGTGTGTGAGAGGCAAGAGATTCTGTCTATTGTGTGCAAGCAAATAAAGAACTGAACTCCAGCTGGATTGCTCAGTCTATGTCATTTTTGGAACTGAGCCTGGCAGCTCCCCAGTTCAAAATTCCCCATTTATTCAGGTATCTTGCCTGAACATAATCTGTTCAGTTGGTTATATTGAGTCATCAAGTCTGACTCTGGACTCAGGAAGAAACAGAAGTATCTAAAAACTTTAAAGGTGGATATTTCATGGTCCTTCCAATACAGAGGGAGTGGAAATATAGTCATCTCTTTAATTTTGCATCCTTTGCATGGGTGGTAAAGGTTCACATAAGTCACAGGGACTCTATCTGAATGAATTCTCTAATAAATGAGTGCTAGAAATTGGACTCACTCAGTTTTCAAGATTTTTGTATGTTAATCTGTTACCTTTTTGAGAGGAAACCTAATCAACCAGATTCATTGTGCATCCTTCCAACCACGCTATATTCTACTCTTGGGGTTTAGTGTAACAGTTAAGATTGCAAAAGTGGACAACATGACAAAGGTCTTGGCTGTGTAGCAATGCACATTCAAAGGGAAAAATGTATTTGACATCCCAAGATGTCAGAGCATAAGGAGCATCTGGGACAGCTGTGCCTTCTCTAAGAGGTGCGTGGCAGTTCCCTGGAGGTAATGTGCCAGGCTAGGAAAAGATATATTTGGTTTAAGGTATACCTGACAAGTGTTATATTGGCTTAACACCTTTTTTGTTGAAACATCAACTTGTTGCTGAATAAGAAGGGGAAAATGTTGCGGGGTTTGAGGACAGAAGGGTTAATATCCATGCTACACTGTATTTATATTACAGGAGACTCTGCAATTATTTGGAAATAAAATATTTTTCTCAGCTGCAACTCTCATTTGTTGTAAGGTGACATTAGCTTGCTTTGCAGGGTTGTGGTATATAGGACTACAATAAGTATTGTAGTATCTATTATCTCTTGCTAGATCTTTTACTTGAGGCTGATTTTTAATCATGTTATTGTAATGTAGGTACTGATGAGTCAATACGAAATGCTTGCATCTACCTTTGTTCATATTTTGGATGTGTTGTTGAAACTAAGTATGTTTGCAACTCTGTTTTTTGACATTCTAGATTCTGTATTCCAAATCCCAACATAACTACATGGATTTTGGTCCAGTGGACAATCTTGAAGAATCTTCTGCAAGGATTTAAGACTGTTGCAAACTGTCATCCAGGATCTCTGCTCTGAAAGAAGACCAAACCCACCCTTAACTCTGGCCCTGGGTTGGATGTTTCCCATCAAGTCAACTTAATTTGTCCTCTTTTGTTTGTAAGCGGAAGTGAAAAACCAGTCAGGATTTCTGGTCTTCGTGGAAGGGACTTGATGGGGGTCAGACTTTCCAACACTTTGGAAGTACCCAAAGTCCAGTGGTGGCAGCTTTGACTTTGATTTATTCAGAATAAAGTCCTTCCAATTAACATCCCCCCCCCCTAAAGAAAATGCCATGCTTTCTGCCACGCTGCCAGGGCTGGCAATGCCCTGGAGTGCAAATCTGGAGTGGGGAGGAGAAGCTGCGAATTGTGCCTGCCTTTCAAACCCCATCTACGAAACGTGTGATTTCTTAAGCAGCGACTTTCTTCCGTCTTCCCCCCATGCATGGAGATTTTCTGAAAGAATTGCATTTGGCGAGGGGACTGTGCCCAAGCTGTGTGATGCAAAAAAAAAGAAGAAGAAGAACATTGGTGAAGAAAGCATCCTTGTACAGCTATTGGTTCTGGTCATCAGCCTTTATCCAATGCTTTGGTGGTGATGTTGCTCTCTATTTGGGAAGTTGGCGAGCTCTCAAGACAGTCTCCCTCTCTCTTTCTCTCTCTCTCCCTCTCTTGCGCTCTGCCTCTCCTCAAAGGCTGTTCCACAGCGGAAAATATGCTCAGTGCAGCTGAGTGCATGCAGGAAAATACCTCCGGTAGCTTCTAAGCTAACACAATGCAGCACAACGTTCAACTTGCGGTTGCCTTCATCCTCTGCCAGGTAAGGTATCTGGTTCTGATGATTTGGTCCTTGAAACTGTGTGGGATTTCTTTAATGTTTCTGGGGTTCCCCCCTTTTTTTCCTTTGATTCTTCTCTCTCTCTCTCTCTTTCTGTCTTTTATTTGCATTTGGCTCTTTAGAAGTGTCTGATTTCTCAAGGGCTGCAGGTTGACTAAAAACCCTGTGCGGAGAATGTGAGAAAAAGCTTCTATGAGACAGAAATGCCGGGTTAGTCTCCAATCACAGGAATAAAGACACATGCACAGACAGACAGACACACACACGGACATGTGTAGGTATCGTGGCTGTGTGTGTAGACGGTTGGGCTTGAGCTTGCAACCCCAAAGGTTATTTGATCCCCTCTATTTACAGAAGTGGAGTAATGGCTTGAACATGTAGCACCAGGAGAGATTTTTTTTCACCCATCTGTTTTAATATGCTTCAACTTTGATTTGCTCTCCACCCCCCCCCCCCCGTGTCTTTTTGTGTGTGCATGTTGGGGGGAAGAGATATCCATTACAAGCAGAGTTCCTCATCTGGCTCAACCCTCCCTGAAAAGAAATTTAGAACTGGGAAGAATTTAATGGAAAAAGAAAAATGAGACTGTCGGAGCCCGTTCTCCAGAGTCCTCCTCCCAAATCCTCAGTGGATTTGCAAAATCGACCATTAGTCAATATCTTTCCCACCCTCCCTCCCTCCCTGGTTTCTTCTCAACTATCATAAATCCTCCCCCTTTCCAGAAAGGCAGCTAAACGGGTGGATGGGAGAGAAGGAGGAAGACACCCAGGCTTTTTTAAAATCAAGAGGCTGAGATATCCTGCTGTTGCTGTCTGTCAAAAGCCCAGGAACCAGCCAGGCTGCAACTTCTGAACTCCTGTCGGTTGCAGAGGGGAGTCTTCCTTCTGAGAAGATGCCCACAGATTTGTGGGGGGTGGGGGTTGTTTTTTTTTTTTGTTTTTTGTTTTTTTGTTTTTTGAAGGTCTGGTGTACCGAGGGATGATTTGTTGTGGCGTGACATGATGTTGCGAGTTTCCCCTCTGGTGTGAGCTGCTTTGCTTTGCCTTGCCTGCTTCTCTTAAGAGGTTAAAGTGCTTTGGTTACTGTCTTTTTCCATTTGAGGGGAGGATATTTGGGCATAGGAAAAAAAAATAAGCTCATTCCTTTTTTGGTCTGGAGATCAGACTTGCTTTGAATTTAACCCTTGAGGTTGAAAGCACCAGAAAACAACTGCTTTCTATCAATTGGACTGGGTGTCCAACTAATCCAGCATTTATGTTGCATGATTCTCCAATGCCCAAAACAAAGAGAAGGGTTTTTTTCCCTTCTATCCCATCACTGCATACCTGACCATTTTTGCTACATGAGTTAAAGTCTGTGAATTTGGAACTTCGGTATGCAAAGCACGTGTTCTCCTTCTAAGAGAAGGTGCCTTCTTCTAACTTCTTTCCGTCCTCTCGTTTAAGGTAGATCAAAGCCATCACAAAACCTTGTGTGCTCTATGGCTTTTATTGTACTTATGCTACCTTCACACTTCTAAGGGATTCTGACACACAATCTCCAAACTCAACAGTATGGTCTCAACACAGTGTAGGATCTTGGTTTGTCCAGGAGGAAATTTCCAGAGATCAGTCCTCTGGACTTCTATTGAAGAGAGATTGGGGAGCATCTGAACTCTGAAGGTTGACTTTTTCCCAGCTGTACCCAGTAAAATGAAGATTGTTTTTAAAACAATGGGAAAGTGGAATTTTGGCTGGTAGCTTAGCAGACAAAGGTTTCGGCAACCAATGTTCAGAGAGGTGGTGTGGTGTCTTCATGTTCAAATTATGGAATTGTGTAAATTAGACACATACAGGGATGTTTAGGGCTAGAGATCCAATGTTTATTCATTCCTTATGCAACCTGATCAGTATTCTTAATCAAAGTGATTGAAGCTCTGGTTAACCATCCAGACTGAAGGTTAAAATCTAACGTCAAGCTAACAATAATCCAGTTTGCTGTGTTTTGGTTTAATGCATTACTCCAACACACCGATTGTGATTTGTAAACCATAGCTGACAGTTCAGCATGCTAACTGTGCTTGATGGAAAAAACTGTGATTAAACAAACCATGACTTCGTGGAAAAGGGGGGGGGGGGATGACTAAACAGATTTGCTCTGCCAAGGGTGCATGCTTGAAGTCATTCTTAAAGCAAGGAAAACATTGTTTTGATCTGAAGAATTGTCTTTTTTTAGGATGTTGAGAGTTTGACATCGAGACATTTGGATGAAAGGAAAGGGAAAAGGTGTTGATTATCATATTCCACATTACTCCTCTCTATTTATTTAGCATATGGCATATCATACATGGGTTAGGGTTAGAGGTAATCTTCTCTGAAACTTCCTCAGTGGCTTTAGGCAAGTCACTAGATCTCAGTTTCACCAATCGAGTAGGATAACTGTAAATGCTAGCTTGTTCTTTTGAGGAGGGGTAGGCAGAATCCACAGCTAGCTTGAAAGAAAAAATTCCTATTTTAAATCATGTTGGCTGATTAAATTTCTGTTCTTGACTCCATAATTGCTATGGATAAGGACAATGGAGGAAAGCAAATTCACTTTCCTCTTGCCTGTGTTTCATGGCTTTCATGAAAAAAATCCATACCATCCTCTTTTAAATGTTGCTTGTTAGAAAATCAAATCATAGGGCTTTATGATTTCCAACTTTATTTGGGATCTTACCCCCAAGAGCTATTCTGTGGTGGGAAGTTAACACAAAACAGCTGAATGAGCTAACTCTGACAATGTGCCAATATATCTGGGCAGGGAGGAACACGGCTTGCACTCCACAGTAGAAAGTTACTCCCTTCGGTTAGGAAATCACAACAGTCTGCTTGCAATGTTGCACTTCAACAAGTCTTGGTATGTGGTAGAAATATTGGGAGAAAGAGGCCTGGAGAAGAATCTGCAACAGCTGGTGAGCTGGAAGGAGAAGGAAAGTTATTACAGGAGCTACTCTGATAAAACTGTTTTCCTCAACTTTCAATAACTTTAATGCTGCAGAGACTGTAAGGAAGGGGTGAAGTTACTTGCACCAAGCAGTCTAGAAAGGTTCCTGAGTGGCAGTAATATATTACTTTCCAGTGGCATTCATGTTTCCTTCCTTGATATCCAGCATGGAAATGGCAAGCTTTGGTTTTGATCAATTGATGGAGAAGACATCAGTTGCTCTTATTGTCTTTCAATGCAAAGCATCCTTCAAAGACATGTGAACATCTCAAGTTTGGCAGTCACAGTGATTAAAGGGTAAAATAAATGCCCATGCATAGGCCTTTAGATCTAAATTTGCAGAAATTAGTTGAATTAGTTTTATTATTTTCCCCCCAATGTGCTACCAGATCATTCTTTGATATTTCTGCTTTTAAGTTTGGGAAAACTAAGGCTGATGTGGATTGATGAGCTTTTGGTCTAGGCACCTTCACACATTCTGTGTATGTACAGATAATAATGTGTCCACACAGAGGCAACATTGGCAGATTAGGGTTGGGCCATATGTCCTTTTGCTGAAGTTTTTGAGTTGCATCAGGAAGGCACTGACTCTTCTATATCTGATGCTATATACTTTTCACAGGGGTGGGTTTTGACCATTTGCAAAGAGGAGAGAGTATATATGGCCTCCCACAAGTTGTGATACCCATCTTCTCTTGTGAGGTCAAGTCAACTCAAACACAACTTTCCATCACTGTCCTTTTTGATATATGGGCCTCCCTTCTCAAATATCCATGATGGATCTAGTTGAGTTATCAAGGTACTATAGAAAAGGCCACAAGCAGAGAGGCAGCAGAGCTGAGGTTTCTTCTGGTTAAGAGACATAAGATGAGAAAGAAGTAGATACTTCAAGATTCCCAAAAGACAGTTTTAACCCTTCTTTATCATTAGCAGGATGCAATAAACTATGAAAATGGGATTCTGGGAGGAGATAGGATCTCCAGTAGGGGACACAAAATAGGATCTATTTGTCATAGTTTTGAGGTATGACCACCTCCATCATTGGTTGGCAACCATCACATCTAAGCTTTGAAGATGTCTGGCTTCAAATGTTACATTAAGCCACATCTAGTTTTTAGCCCTGATTAGTTGAGTAGCCATAGCTTGTCTGGATCCAAACACTGCAGCACACCATAGCATGATTTTTTTTTTTTTAAATTGTCAGATGTGATATATGGAAACAGAGATTTTAGTTTGAAAACTAGCAGTCAAAACATTGGGTAAGCTCCAACCTGATGGCCAGGAAATAAAAGTGCATCATTATTTAGCTAGTACATGAATACAAAAATAATTGATGGAGCTTTCATTGCAGAGGGAAATAAAGCTAAAAATGCTGCACTGTGAACATTTTTAAAGAAATACAGTGAATTACAAAGCACACCCAGAGAGAGATACCTAGAAACCATCAATGTTTGTTATGTTTCTCCAGAAGAGGGCTCCCTGCACAGCAGGAAAATCAGAAAGTCTTGAAAAGAATGGCTGTAGCTACAGCAAGAAGAGAATAGGTATCCCTGCAATGAAACTAAATCTAAATCAGGTGGGAAAAGTGAACACCGGCTCTCTCCTTCCAGTCTGGCATCTTCTCGTCCAAGCCAGCCTAACTGTTGGATTTCCAGCTGTCAAAAAGAGGTGTGGGCTAGGATCAAACATTTTAGCATGTATAAAAGGGAGTGTGAATGGGGTATGTGATCCATATCACCTGAATGCCTTTATGTCCTTATTGAAACACTCCTCTCCAGGTGCAGGACAACATGTCCTTGACTTTCTGATAAAAAATGTTGTTGAGTCTAATCTTCCACTTCTCTATGAAATCCCTCATCCCAAATTCCCAGGCACTAAATGTGACAGCCAAGAAACTTCCAAGTAAAATATGGCTTCCAAGGCTGACATGGGGACTCAGTGTTGATATATTCAAATGAGAACCCTTGAGTCAAAATGCTTATTTTGGGACTGAAAGCAAATAGCAATAGACTTATATACTGCTTTATAGTGCTTTACAGTTCCTTCTAAGCAGTTTACAGAGTCAGCCTCTTGCCCCCAACAATTTGGGTCCTTGTTTTACCAACCATGGAAGGATGGAAGGCTGAGTCAACCATGATTCAGTCAGGATTGAACTGCCAAATTGCAGGCAGCTGGTAGTCAGCAGAAGTAGCCTTCAGTACTACACTCTAACCACTGTGCCATCATGTCTCACCAAACCAGAAGAACCAGAATGTCCCCAAACCAAAAGAAAGTTTGCAAGTGTGGTATTCCTAGGTCTTCCCAGTAAAGCCGAATGCAAGGAATCTTCCCTGCCATGAAAACACCTTGGATGCTGCAGTGATCCTTAGAATTATAGACTCCTAAGGCTAGAAGGGACTTTGGAGGTCTTCTATTCCAACCCCCTGCCCATTATTGCATCCTGGACAAATGGTTGCTGATATTTTCTTGCAGACCAATACTGGCTTTACCCTTAGATGAGTGCTGTGGAGTTTCTAGCCTTCATTGTGGGCTGAGCCAATTGACTTCAGAAGCAGTGAAGATGGGGATTGACTGTGTTTGATTTACAGCTGTGGGTCAGGTGGTTCTTCTGGTATTTTTCAACCTTAACTGTAAGAGGTGTGGACTTCCCCAGCCAGCAAACTTTAAGATGGGTGGACTTCAACTCACAGAATGCTGGCTGGGAAGTTCTGCTCATTGAGGTCCACACCTCTTAAAATAAGACAGATTGAGAAATATATGCAGGCATATAGACATAGTTCTGGTAAGGAGAAGTGTTGAGCACTTGATGATTGGCGAGCTGGAGAGAGCACTGGCTGGCTGAAAGGGGAAGAAGGGGAAGAACATATTGTAGAACATATTCCTGGGTTGAAAATATTGCAAATAGTTTTGGTGTTGAAGTTGGTGGCAATGCAGAAAGAGCCAGGATTCAGCACGATTTTGTCTAATCTGATTCACCATTGGATGTTTGACTTTGCTTAAGGTCCACAAAAGAAAAAAAGTATGAAAGCACCAATAGAAGAGAATTGCAATCTAATATATATATATATTACTTGTTTTCCATAGTGAGGTCCTTGGTGCTCTCTGAGCTTAATTGTTTTCTTGCTGACATTTCATGACCCAACTCTGGAACATCTTCAAGGCCAGCAGGGTAATGAAACATCTGCAAGAAAGCCACCAACTGAAAGGTAACACAAAGCAAGTATGGTATTTTCCAGATCACTAGCTGTGACTGTCTTGGCAGAGATGCTAAGTTTTGAGAGGCAGCCCTACTTTTAAAACACATATAACCCGGATATGGATAGACAGCCCTTCAACCTGACAAAGCATTTATAAAAAAGACTGCAGTTTTTTGAAACAGGGTACGGCTGTTTTAATCAACCATCCTGAGATTCTCAGCGCTCCTATTCTATCCATATTTAAAAATATGCAGATGGACTGGAGAAGAAAGCTTTCTTCAGACCACCAAACTCAAAGATCACGCTAAATTAGCTTCCATTTGACCTGGTGAGCAATGCATGCTGAATTGTTTGAACACAGAGAGTGGGATTGCCGATATCAGACCTCGGATCAATTCTGTTTAGCGGTTGAAGGAATATAAAGTAGACTCAGCCAGCGAGCTGAAATGCTTGGGAAGTCAAGAGCTGGAGGTGGTATCTTTGTGATTAAATATTCCTATTTAAAAATAAACATCTAGACACAATAAGCCATCCATTTCTAAGAGCTCAGCAGCAGTAATGAAATAGCACGCACGCCGGTTAAAAATAAAAATAAAACTTTCAATGTTTGTCAAATTGATACTATCTTAAGCAGCGGGCTTTAACCCTCCTTATATTTAGTCAAAACCAATCCAATCATGACATTCTGGTAATCCTCGACTTATGACCACAATTCCTAGCCCAACATTCCTCTTGTTCAGTGAGACATTTCTTGAGTGAATTTTGCCCCATTTTGCAACCTTTCTTGCCACTGTTGTTCTGTGAATCAGTTGCAGTTGTTAAGTTAGTAATATGGTTGTGAAGTGAATCTTGCTCCCCCCCTTGACTTTGTCAGAAGATCACAAAAGGGAATCACATGATCTTGGGATCCAGAAAAGGTCATCAATATGAACCGGTTGCCAAGAGTCTGAATTCTGAGCACAGGACCACGGGATTTGCTGGAATGGTCGTACAACTGTGAAAAACGGTCATAAGTCACTTTTTTTCAGTGCTGTTGTAACTTTGAATGGTCACCAAACAGACAGTTGTAAGTTGAGGATTACCTGTAGCAGATAAATGGAAATGGTCTTAATGTGGGAGTCCTCTCTGCTTTCTTCCAGAATCCTTTTCTCTCTCCTGCATTCAAAGCAGAGGTGGGATTCATCCGGTTCTGACTGGTTCTCGAGAACCGGTAGTGAAAATTTTGAGTAGTTGGGAGGACCAGACAATACAGCCTCTGACTGGCCCCGCCAACCCCATCTCGTCTCTGCCTCCCATTGAGTCCCAGCTGATTGGCTGGTTCTCCTTTGGTTGCCCTGCACAGGAGAATGGAGCTGGAAAGCAGGTTAGTGGGGTGGGGAAGGAATGGAGATTTTATGGTATCCTTCCCCTGCCATGCCCACTAAGCCACACCCACAGAACCCGTAGTAAAAATGTTTGAATCCCATCACTGATTCAAAGCTCTCTTTACTACAAGTAACTCTATTCAAGACAAGTGACTGTCCGAAAAAGTCATCTACTTTGTCCTTTTTTGTAAGGGCTTGCAATTATTCTGGGCCGGTCAGAATATTTTTTTCCCCCATGCATATGTTGTTCATCATCAGCTGATAGAACAGGATAATTTGGCTTCTGATGCTTACAACTGTGTTTTGGTTGGAGTTGGACACGTTCAGCTTCCCATTAGCTCTGAATTTTGGATCAAACAGCTTGATTATGCATTGGCAGCATTCCTCCTGACCTTCTCTGCTGCCATTTTCCACTAGGACAAAGAAGCACAGCAAACAAACAAACAACAAACAAACAAGCCAGGACTGCCGCATGCAAAGCACGAAAGTGACTCCCAGTCATGCAGCAAAGGTTAAGCAAGCTTTCTCTGCGGAGTTTGCGAGAGTTCAGAGTGGGCTTTGATCTCAAAACCAAACCTGTGATTGGGATTGGTGGGGTGCCAAAAATTGCTCGAGGGCTTTGGGATTGCTCAAAAAGAAGACCTCAAGATGGGAAGAGGAAGCAACTGATCTCCTTCCTTTTCACATGTGATTTCTTCTAGGTCACCTTTCCTTACTTGGAAGGGTGGGGGCCCTGTAGGTGTGCTGGGAGTTCAACACCCTTTGTACATGGTGGCTGGGAGTCTGGACACCAAGGGACACCAGATATCAATTGGAGAAAAAAATCTGTAGAGATTCTCAATCACCCAGGTCATGGTTGTTCCAAAGATGCTTTTTCAGGAGGCAACTGGACTTCCTTCTTCAGCTCTGACATCCATTCCCCATTATCCTGTCAGAGCTAAAGAAGCTTCTTGGATGAGAAGCAAAATGTCTTCAAAACAAAAGAACAAGAAAGTCCAGTTACCTCTTGAAAAAGCATCTTTGAGATTACCGATTGGAGAGAATATTTGTAGCTCAAGGGTTGAGTTGTGGGCTCCTCTGAGCATGGTGGTTTTGCATAGAACTGATGATGTGCCCTAGTTTGGTTATGAAATGTCTGCAAGAAAACCACCCAGCTCAAAGAAAACCGCATAAACTCATTCATCCCAATTATTTTCACCCTTCAGAAAATGGAATCATTAGAACGAGCTTGGCTCTGCAAGGGATAAACAGTTCCCTTGGGTTGGATATTCATCCTCTTTGCTCCTGAATTTTAACAATTGTGCATGGTTCCCAAGAAGGTCTTCAAATCTCATTCTTTTAGCATGGCAGCAAACTTCTGAAATCAAGCAGTCACACTTTTTCTTCCAGAAGTTGTAGTTGCTACTTCCCAGGGGAGAACAACACACTGGAAAACAGCTTTGCTGAGCTCCTTTGAAAAGGAAGATGTTTCACCCTCCAGGCATCGCAGTAGACAAGTTTTCCAGCTTCTGAGTGTTTCTACACTCCTGCTTTGTAAGGAGTATTCTACTAATTTCCCCAGGGACAAGGTCTATGTCTTTTCCCCATGGGTGTGGGGCAGTCAAAACTATGAGAATTAGCAAACTTTAGAAGGAAAACAAAGTGTGTTTGAATCAACCCAACTGAAGGTGCATTGCTTTGGAGAAATGAGACATCAGAGGTGACTTGGCAGAAGGAAATGGAAATGTAGCTTTTTTTGCACAGAATTTCATCTGGGTCTGGGACAGGAGGCTGGTTTCGTGGTTTGTCCCTGGCCAACCAACTTTCAGCAGAAGTTTAGATGGCTCTTTTTTGGCAGGCAGTAGGAAAACAAAGCACAAAACCAATGACAAGACCAATGCAGCCTGCTCCTTAATATATAGGCAGTTCTCGACTTACAACAGTTTGTTTAGTGACATTCAAAGTTAGAACAGTAACAGAAAAGTGACATGAACATTTTAAGAGCTGAGGTGGCACAGTGGTTAGAATGCAGTACTGCAGGCTACTTCTTCTGACTGCTGGCTGCCAGAAATTTGGCAGTTTGATCCTGACTGGGTCAAGGTCAACTCAGCCTTCCATCCTTCCAAGCTCAGTAAAATGGGGATCCAGACTGTTGGGGGCTAAAGGCTGACTCTGTAAACTGCTTAGAGAGGGCTGTGAAGTACTGTGAAGCTATGTATAATTTAAGTGCTAAGTGGGAAGGAACGGAGAGAGGGAGGGGGGAGGGAGGGGGGAGGAAGAAGGAAGAAAGAAGGAAGGAAGGAAGGAAGGAAGGGAAGGAAGGAGAGAGGAAGAAGGAAGGGAAGGAGGGAAGGAAGGGAGGGAGGGAGGGAGAGAAGAAGAAGGGAGGGAAGGTCCAGGGTTTTGCAGTGGTTTGCTGACTCTGTCAACTGCCAGGAGTTTAATCCTGACTGGCCTAAAGTTTGCTCAGTCTTACATCCTTCCAAGATGGGTAAAATGTGGACCCAGATTGTTCGGGGCAAAAGGCTAAGAACTATAAACCACTTCAAGAGGGCTGGGAAGCACTGGGAAGTGATATTTAAGGCTAAGAACTATTGCTATTACTATTTCACATTTATGACCGTTGCAGCATCCCCATGGTCAGACAACCAAAGTTCAGATTGGCAACTGATTCATATTTATGACAATTGCAATAGAGTCCTGGAGTCATGTCATCCCCTTTTGCAACCTTCTAGCAAGCAAAGTCAATGGGAAAGCCAGATTTACTTAACATCTTAACAATTCACTTAATAGCTGGGGCAAGAAAGGTTGCAAAAATGGGACAAAACTCACTTAACAAATGTCCCATTTCGCCACACAGATTTTAGGATCAACTGTGGTCATAAGTCAAGGACTCCCTGTACTCTCCTCCATTGACTGACTTTGCCCAAGCAGAGCCCACCCATCTCAAACTTTGGCTTGATACATCAGCTTTTCAGTTCAGGTTTCTAGCTCTGGTTGCAAGAAGATTCAAAGCTGGTGGGTGGGATTCTTTAATCTGATCATAATCGAAATAATTTGCTCTTTGATGTTCTTTTGTTTCTACCTGTAACTGGAAGAACCTCCTAGACATAGGATTCTCATTCTTTTCCTAAGCATAGGCAGGGACCAATAGGTAGAACTTCCCAGAGGAAGAATCCAAATTGGAAATAATGATTTTCCTGACCCTCACAGCATCCTGCATCCTGAAGCTGTGGTGCTCCATTACTGGTATGAGGATGTCAGGCCTCTATAGAGGTTGAGGAGAAGACTTCTCAGCTTCCTTCTGATCAGATGATTCTAATAAGTCCACATGACTCCTGCATTGGCTATCTTTCCTTTCCTTTTATTCCTTTGTCCTATGAAGATGTGGGGATACTACATAGGGAATTTGGGAACTACATACTCTTTCAAAGTGGGTCTGTGTACATCCTTTGTGTTGTCATCCTTTCCAGGTAAACCAGGTAGGAAAACAACCAGATGAGCTAAATCTTCTTTACTGTAAAACACATGTTAGTCGTTTCCGGCTCTAGGGGACGGTGCTCATCTCCATTACAAAGCCAAAGAAGAGACAGCACTGTCCAAAGATGTCTCCATGTGGCCGGCATGTCTAAATGCCAAAGGCGCATGGAACAATGTTACCTTCTCACCAAAGTGTTCCTTACTTTTCTACTTGCATGTTTTACATGCTTTCAAATTGCTAGGTGGGGCAGAAGCTGGGACAAGTAACGGGAACTCAACTCCATTACATGACACTGGAGATTCGAACCGCTGAACTGCCAACCTTTCTGATCGACAAGCTCAGCATCTTAGCCACTGAGCCACCACATCCCAACTGTAAGCTACCTTGACACAATCTTCGAGTCTGAAAGAACAAGCCTCTTACCATCTTCTTGGCCTAAAACATTAGAATGTGTCTCTTCTAAGTCTTTTTTCCACCCATTATGCAGTCGTGGGCTATGCTGTCTCTTATCTGACTATTCTCTAGGCAGCTACTCCTTGCTCTGTTTCTCAAGGTCTTTCTCACATACCACCCCAGGAGCCTAGATATTTTTGAGGGCCCAGAGATTGCATTATTGGTCTGTAATCTTAGTTCTCCTGTATCTCATGTAGATATTGGGGAACAAGTTATTTTTAATGTCTCTGGCATACCTCCTAGAATTTTCTCCACCACGGAATTATTAAATATACAAGCCGAAGAAATCTATCACTGGCTTGTGCTGTGACTCGTAGATTACAACTTCTTTCTTGAAACACCAATTCTTTGCTTCAAATTCTACATTAAAATAAGCATGGAGCGAGCATTCATGCTCCATGAACAACCTCTTCCTGCCCACAACCTGGCATGCTCCTTATTGCCCAACAGCTTTCCAGATTCTCAGTGTGCACTCTGGTGCCTTTCCAGATATGCCACAGATCGAACTTTGCTTCTGAGCCATGGGCAAGACACCTGCAAAAAGCTCAAATGTAAACTTTGTAATATGTAGCTTTATTCCCACACGCCATATTGCTAGATGCCCGGTTGAAACTGTTTGGCCTTACTCCTGTTGTAGGCATCATGAGCATCTTCCTGATGGAAAATATGATGCAGTAGGCCAAAAAAATAATAATAATTTGGAAAGGGAGAAGGGAAGAGAAAATGTCAGGCAAAGAGTGAAGCAAAATTGCTGTGTGACTGGGAAATGTTTCTCAGACTGGCATTTATATCTCTGTGGGGTTATCTCTCTGCTGGATGTGGTGTTTTGAACAGGTGGCATTTTTGTCTCTCTCAAAAACCATGAGCCAAAGAAATGATTGAACTGGGGATGATGTTTGAACTCCAAACAAAATTGTGCCTGGTGATTATGAAGAAGCTCATTAACCTTCAAATTGGCTCAGAGTCATGATTTCCTACTTGCCACAAGCTGGGTTCTTATAACCAGAGAAACCAATGGTTTCCTTTGGCAAGAGAAGAGGTTGCCTATTGAGTGAACAAAGGCTATTAGTACAGTGGCTAATGATGATTTGGTTGGGTTTCTGAACGGGTCTTTTAAGAAAGAAACACTCAGGGCTGGTTTTGTGTGTGTGTGTGTATGTGTGTGTGTGTTTTCTGTAGTATGCAGAAATGTTCAGTTGATCTCTTCTGCTAGGTTGGAAGTAAGCAGGAAGCAGTTGGTGACATCACTTTAATTTTTGCTCCTTGCTCATTCTGACGTGCAGTTGGGTTAGGGCCACACAGGTGAATAATTCATGTTTCAGTAAACAAGCAAAAAGAAATGAAGGCAAATATACAGATGTCCCAGGATAAAGTTGCAAGATCCAATCTGAGTTGGTCACCTGGGCCAGTTTATTCTTCCAAGCTTTTGGACTCATCCTGGAACCACCATCCTCAGGGAACTTCTCTCTGTCCAAAATGTTATGGAAAGAGGTGACTGATTCATATTGGAACCTTTGAGAAGTGAGTCATACAATGTGGTGAGCAATATAGTCTCCAAGAAGGAGGGGATGCATTCTGGAGCACTTAGAAACAGCAAAAATGGGTGCTTGGTGATCTTCTTGCAGATGTTTCTGCAAATTCAGTCAATTTGGTAATGAAACATCTGCAAGAAAACTCAGAGAGCACCAAGAACCCCACAGTTCAACCCTGAGCAACAAATATTTCCTTTTATCAAGACAGCAAAGTTTAGGTGCTTTGGTTGGGAGAAAGAGAGGTAAGACAGCTCCTCTCTAGAGGTTCTCAGAGTCTTTCTTCAAGTAGTTGCCTTAATTTGGCAAGATTCTGTTTGTAGGTGAAGAACCATACAGGAAACTACTTAGAAGAAATTCTATATATCTTTCTTTGACTTGAGGGCCTGATACTCCACAACCTACTGGCAGGTCTCTTATCCATGTAAATTTAACTGATCCTCCCTTGATGAAGAAGGCTACATCTTACCTTCCTTTCCATTTTGCAAAAAAATGGTAGCTAGTTGGCCACATTTCTTTTCGATCAAGAAAAGATGGAACAAACTACAGAACCATATATAAGCACCACAGTGTGATATAGTTGTTTGACACATGACCTTGTTTCCCACACTTGGAGAAATCCTAGTACATAAACAAGTTGAGAAACTTCTAGACATGCGAAGCAGTACATGGAGCAGATATTTACCCCTGGGTTTCTCAGTTTTGCTTCTTCAGGAGTAATTAATTAATGCACGACTATCCCCGATTATAATCATATTTACATAATACAGTACCCATTAATAAACATTCTTTAAGCATTCTTTATACAAGGTGCATTTTAATGTCCTCTAAAATGATCATCAAAGCTCACTGTCTTTAACACTACAGAGTTGAAAACAACTCAAGTTAAGAAATTGATTTTTCATTTTCTTCTTCCTACACTTCAGAAAGAAGAGAAACTATAAATAAAATGAGTTTGACCTGCTCATTTCAATACTGTATTAAATAAGTATCTCTCCTCATGCAATTTAGAATGGGACTCCATTTTTTCCCCAACTATGAATCAGTTTATAAGCTATTTAGTCAATTTTTACAATTTGTTTTATTTGGCATATTCCATAGTGGATTTCCAATTGCTTTTAAAGGGCAAGGCTAATGCAGGTCTCTCCATGGTAGACAAATAGATTTTTCTGATCTTTAGACTACAAGCACGTATGTCTTTGCATTTGGTCTATTTCCTTTACCTGCCGAGGTAACAAGACCATGATCATGGCTATTTTTCTAGGAATGTATTGAGAATTTTACCCTCCTTATTTTATTTTATTTTTGAAATGGAGGAAGCTTTGTAAATCCCTCAGACCTTATGCACTCTACATCATACCACTGAATTGGTTGACTTTCTTCCTGTGGATTCTTGCTTTTAGCCGTGTTTATTGATCTAGACAACTTCATTAGGCATGGACATCTGCTCCCAGAATTCTTAGTCATAGGTATATAAATAATCCTCAACTTACGACCACAATAAAATGAGGACCCAGATTGTTGGGGGAAAGAGGCTGACTCTGTAAACCACTTAGAGAGGGCTGTAAAGCACTGTGAAGCAGTATATTAGTTTAAGTGCTATTGCTATTTTTAAAAAAACTATTTTCCTCTCCACCCCCTCTATAGTTCATATCTTTTTAGATTCATGGCCTTGCTTCATTCTTCTTGCCTCCAACTCTTGCCTCTTAGTTAAGTTGTCCATGTTCTGTTACAATCTAAAACTTTGATACAGGGGTGTCCAACCTTGGCGACTTTAAGACTTGGGGACTTTGACCCCCAGAATTCCCTAGCCAGCATGGTTGGCTAAGGAATTCTGGGAATTCGAGTCCACCAGTCTTAAAAGTTGCCAAAGTTGGACAATCCTGCCCTAATGCATTCATAGCTGGACCGTTTCCATTTCACTGTAATATTTATGCCACAAAGGTTTTGGTACGGGATCTGTTTAAGCTACAGAAAAGGCAACTAGTTCCCAACAGTAATATATGGAGCTTGATTCTTGCTGATGTTGCTGCTGAACTCGGTATCCTTTTCACGTGCTGACAATGGAGCCCTGAGCGAGGAGATAAAAATTGAATATATTGAAAACTGCAAAACAGATTGAAGGATGAGCTTTTCTTTTCTTCCCTCTCCCTCCCTCTCTTTTTACTTTTCATCTCCATTTTTAGCTGTTGTGGATTTGCAGTTTAGAGGGCAGGAGGGGAAATGTGACTTCTTGTTTTTGGTGTACTTGATGATGTATAGAGGATAGGAAAAAGAATTGGTCGTGGTTTCTGACATTTGGGATGAAACCCCATAGCTTAAAGCGAAATGCTCAAGGGTTACAGGTTTGTTCTTCTTTGGCTTCACAAATCTCCGTGTTTCAAACTTGCAAGATTGATGTCAGCCATACTATTGCAACTTGTTCTAAATTTACAGTGAGGTTACATTAACAGAATCTTGCAAGACTGAAAGTA
This sequence comes from Laticauda colubrina, assembly GCA_015471245.1. Taxonomy (NCBI): domain Eukaryota; kingdom Metazoa; phylum Chordata; class Lepidosauria; order Squamata; family Elapidae; genus Laticauda; species Laticauda colubrina. Next base: position 3,542,535 of record BLBF01000045.1, on the reverse strand, counting down.
CATCTCTCTCCCCTGCCTTTATAGTTCAAGAAACTTGGGAGGGTCTCTTCTGAAATGTTTGCCACACCCTCATTTATAGGGTTTCTTGCTTGAGCAAGGGGATGGACTAGAAGGCCTCCAAGGTCCCTGCCAACTCTTGTTATTCTGCAGGCTCAGCTGCTGCTTGTCTGATGTTGTTTACTCTTCTTCCTGTCCTCAAGGTCATTCCCACATATCATTATCGAGAGCCAACCTCTGGGCTCCTGACCACAGATTACTTCTGTGGGCCATTAACAGAGATGTAATTTGCATTTGCACAGAAATTCATACCAACATGGTGGCTTTTTTTGGCACTCAGATGTAGAAAGGTCTCTAATGCAGCTGGCTGAAAGGACAAAGGAAATAGATAGAAGCAAGAGAAGATAACTGGAGAAGAATCATGATTATCAGACAGCATTCATGTTTTTGCCAGATCTTGCCCAGCTGTGGTTTTTTTGGATAATGATCTTTCACCCAACCAGCTGCAGAGCAAACCTCCTTAGGAGAATGCCTAGTGGTCACAGGAAAAAGCCTCTAGAATTAATTTTCTGCATCTAGATATGTGTGCATTAGTGGCAAATGGTACCATAAATAATAGACAGAAAGAAGAGTCAGTTTGATGTACTAGAGAGAAACAGAGAAACCATATCTTCAAGTTCTGCTTTAGGCACAATTCCAGCTGGGTGACCTTGGGTCAGCCACAAATACTCGAACCTAGGAAGGAAGCAATGGCAAACCAGTTCTAAACCAGTTTCCCTTGCTGAGAAAACTTCAGAGACTTGTCTACACCATCACCAGGGATCAAAAACTGACAAGAGGACACACAAAAAATAGCAGTAAAATGTATGTGTGTGTGTATACATGTAGTCCTCAGTTTATATATGGGTAGAACTCAACAGTTCATTTAGTGACTGGTACTGAAAAAAAATGACTTATGACCATTTATGACATGACATTCAACAGCCACTAAATGAACTGTCATAACTCAAGGAGCACCAATGGAGCAGTTTAGCCCAACCCCATTATATGACAATAATACCCTTCCGCTGGTATACAAATATCTCTAGACTGAATCAAGAAAAAACATTTCACAGTTAAGCAAACAAGACTTTCTGTGGATACTCAGTGGACACCAAATCCTAAAAATTGCCCAGCTAAGTCAATAAATTGATTTTTTAAAAAAAACAAAAAAAAGCCTTACTAGTAGAAACTAGTTCATTCTGCTACATTTCTCAAGGCTATGAGTTTTATCCAGCACTGGGATGAGTTAAATAAATCTTTTTCCATCAAATCTTGTGACTTAACAAACAATTAATGTACTGTTACAGCGTCTCCAGTATTTACTTCTGACTTTTATGATTCATCTGGCACTGCTGCAGTTTAAGTGCCAATAAAGGAATAAGAACACAGAAGAGTTCAACTATCTTCAACCTTATATTGCCAAGAAGTATTGGAATATTGCTTAGCTCCATTAATTGCTGTTGTTCATCACAAAGTTTGAACTGCGAGGAATTGTATCTATTAGCGTTTCAGAAAACTTTGCCTAATTGCTGGAGAATTGAGCCGATCCCATTATCTGTTTTTTAAAAACCTTCCCAGAATTTTTTGTTTGAAAAAATGTGGGCATTACCAAGAAATTCCTGGAGCCATTAGTCAGAGAGGCATGAATAAGTCACTCAAGAACTTCTCAAGCCAATCTGTTTTTCAGATCTGATGCTCTTCTTACATTTCAGATGAACCTCTGCCTGTTTCTGGAACAATCTCATAAAGAGTGAAGTTTTGAATTTAAGTGCAGGACTTAACTCCTGAAAATGTTGGTCTTAAACATTGAAGAGTGGTGGCACAGTGGTTTTGGTATTGCAGGCCAGTTCTGCCAGCAGTTCGATCCTGACTGGCTTAAGGTTGACTCAGCTTTCCATCCTTCCAAGGTCGGTAAAATGAGGACCCAGATTGTTGGGGGCAATAGGTTGATGTGGTAAAACACTCGTAACACTGTAAACTACTATGGAGCAGTATATAAGTCTCAGTGCTTATTGCTACTGCGATTTTCTGTGAATATGCTTTCTCTATATTTTCTCCAAATAATCTACAGTACAGTATAAATCAGAGGTCTCCAAACTTGGCAACTATAAGACTTGTGGACTTCAACTCCCAGAATTCTCCAGCCAGCATAGCTGTTGGCTGAGGATAGCTGTCTTAGTATAGCTGGCTGGAGAATTGTGGGAATTGAAGTCCACAAGTCTTAAAGTTGCCAAGTTTAGGGATAAATACTAAACAGAATCTAATCTTAAAGGACCAGATTTAAAGAGAAAAGCTAGGTGGATTACAATACAGGCAGTCCTCAACTTACAACAGCTCATTTTGTGGCCATTTGAAGTTGCAACAGCAGTGAAAAATTGACTTATGACCGTTTTTCATACTTATGACCATTGCAGTATCCCCGTGGTTATGTGACCAAGATTCAGGTGCATGGCAACTAATTTATACTCATGATTGTTGTTTCCTGGAGTAATGTGATTACTTCTTGAGACCTTCTGAAAAGCAAAGTAAATGAGGAAGCCAGATTTACTTTACAATTATATTACTAACTTAATAACTGCAATGGTTCACCTAACAACCATGGCAAGAAAGATCTCAAAATGGGTCAAAACTCACTTAACAACAAAAGTTGAGTTTTGTCCTTTAGTTTTGTCTCATTTAGCAACCAAAATGTTTGGCTTAATTATGGTTGTAAGTCGAGGACTACCTGTACACGAAGGAGCTCACATTTGGTTATTTTAATAATGTAGGGAAAAAAATATAGCACTTCCCCCACATATAATTATGTTTAATTAACTTCTTGTAATCTTGCTTTCTGGCCCAGTGGATTTACAAGGTGGCTAACACCTGTTTTTATAAACCTCCAGGTATCTGCCATATTAATTATGACTTTATTTTAATTATGACTTACAATAATGTGGTGCTTTTTTATGATTCTCATAATGGGGAAACAGGATGATTCTTGAATCAATTTCAGCTTATGGTGCTGAAATGACCTATGGTAGAATTTGAGGCATGGGTGAGATTTGCAGTCTGCTCGTCCATGTTCAGCCTTAGAAACAAGTCTATCATGACAAAACTTTGTCTCATCTGCTCTCTAGGTTGGGTAAAAAAAAAAAATAGAATAGAATAACAGAGTTGGAAGGGACCTTGGGGGGTCTTCTAGTCCAACCCCCTGCCTAGGCAGGAAACCCTACACCACCTCAGACAAATGGTTATCCAACATCTTTTAAAAAACTTCCAGTGTTGGAGCATCTACAACTTCTGGAGGCAAGTTGTTCCACTGATTAATTTTTCTAAAGGTTCATCTTGTTTTAACTACCTCTGGCTTATGAGAAGGATCAGCAATAGTACTTTGGAAACTCAGCCAGTTTGTGGGTTTTGACATTTCCTTCGAGATTTCTTGTATTGTGTTGACTATTCTTAACCCTCTCATTTGGTAAGGTCCCTAAATGGCAGCAGGGGACTATCTGGCCATCACGGAGACCCTTCTTCCTCCTTGGACTAATAAACAGGAAAGGTCAGTGCTAACAGAATAATAGAACATAATAGCAGAGTTGGAAGGGACCTTGGAGGTCTTCTAGTCCAACCCGCTGCTCATTCAGGAGACCCTATACCAGTGTTTCTCAACCTTGGTGACATGAAGATGGGTAGACTTCTACTTCCAGAATCCCCCAGACAGCCAGGCTCCATCTTCCAGAATTCTGGAAATTGAAGTCGTCATGATTGAGAAACACTGCCCTATATCATTTATGATATATGGCTGTCCAGTAAATTGAATCTGATTGGAAAGTTGGGATCACTTTGGGCATTCAATCTGATTCAGTTTACAGGTTTGCATCAATGAAGCAAATGGATGGAATTCGGATCTTTCGAATGAGCCAATGAAAGACAGGCAATGAAAAACACCCAAGTCAACTGAAAGAGATTTGAATGTGGTTGACCTGATACCACAAAGTCAATTCAAGCCATTTGACACTTGAATCGTTCTCACCGACCTGGGCTACATGTTCCTCGGCTCCTGTTCAAATAACTTCAGGTTCTTTAAAGATAGGCTTATTACAGCGTAAGTGTTTGTGGAGTGTTACAGAGATTAACACATCTTGATTTCCACTTCAACAAAGGCATGAAGTCTTAAATTATAAATACATAGTTGCAGCAAGCGCCAAATGGCATTTCCTGAATTCAAGATTGCCAGGCAGGTTTGAAGGAGATGGGAAGGAAAACATAATTTCAGTCCTTATCTTGAGACAAAGATAACCTTTGGGAGAAACCTAATTTGAAAATTGCAATTAAAGGGCCATAAGTAAATCGGAGAAGAGTCCATTTGGTTCTTTGATCAGCTTATTATGAGCCATGGTGGCACAGTGGTTAGAATGCAGTATTGCAGGCTACTTCTGCTGATTTTCAACTGCAATTTGGAAATTCGGATTTCACCATGCTCAAGGTTGACTCAACCCTCCATCCTTCCAAGGTGGGTAAAATGAGGACCTAGATTGTTGGGAGAACTCTGTAAAACTGCTTACAGAGGGCTGTAAAGTACTATGAAGCGGTATATAAGTCTAAATGCTATTGCTATGTCTTTGCACTGTCCTACAGTCATGCAGTGCATGAAGATCTTTTTTGCTGGAAGTCAGCCTTTGCTTTCTTGCTTTACAACTGCCATCAAAAAGGTTGTAAAATCAGGTATGATCACATGAAGTTTCTCTTAACAACCAATATGACCTATGGCTGAAATCCCATGCTCGGTTACGGTTGTGAGTTGAGAACACTGTTACAATATTTGAGGGGCTGCACAGAGAGGAGGAAGGGGGTCAAGCTATTTTCCAAAGCACCCGAAGGCCAGATAAGGAATAATGGATGGAAACTGAACAAGGAGAGATTCAACCTGGAAATAAGGAGATTTTTTTCTGACATTGAGAACAATCAACCAATGGAACAGAAGTTGCCTTCATAAGTTGTGGAAGTGTCATCACTTCAGACTTTCAAGAAGAGATTGGACTGCCATCTGTCAGAAATGGTGTAGGGTCTCCTGCTTGAGTAGGGGGTTGGATTAGAAGAACACTGAAGTCCCTTCTGACTCTGTTATTCTGTTCTATCTGTACATTCAATCAAAACATTTCTCAATTTCACAGTTTAGCCTAGATGCATTAGCAACACCTAAAAAACCTCAAACTGGCAGCATTGCAATGTATCTTGGATGATCTCAAGTCTAAGCGTGTGTGTGTATGTGCGTGTGTGTGTGCGTTTTAAGTAAAGAACATCATTTGAGAAACCATAAGTAACTTTCGATGTAATCTGTCCATGCTTTACATCAGATCTTGAAAATGACACAGGCAAAATGAATTTCTATCACTTGGCAATGCAACTTCTCAGTTCTCTTTAGGGAACTTAAAGATGAAGATCAAATCTTTGGGCTCAAAATAAACTATTGAACAAAGCAATACCAAAAGACACATAGATGGCTAGCAATTTACTTGCAGCATTTAATCAAACATAAAAACTGTTGCAGGTAAATGGAGATTGATGGCACACAAACAACACCTCACTTACAAATTGTCTGGAAAAATGGAAGAGAATTATTTTGAAGGAAGAAATGTGAATAAAGAAAAAATCCCAGCTTCCCACTGGGGATCTTGAAAACTATTCTCCTCTTCCATTAAATATAAAAAGGAGATGGTGGAGGACAGATTGGAATCACAACTAGCTGCAATGACACCATTGCTCATCTGAAACAAACCAGATGTGAGATGAAAAAGAGATTGGGTTACAGATGTTGGCTGGATCCTCATATTCAAATAAAATATTGCACAATTTGATTGATTTTGACCCATCCTAATAGATGAACTCCATTTATTATGGATATATAACAAGACATGGTTAATGAGACTTCATAACTTAGAAGAATACAACAGCCACTGCTTTGGGCTCTCCTGATTTTTCTCCTCCCATATGCTTTATTAAATGAGGCCAGCACAATTCCAAGGAGCAGGTTTTTGCTTTTAAGTGAGAACATACATTTCCCATAATAGGCTATCCTAAATTGCACCCTTCTGATTTCCTGCCAGCAGAACAGGACAGTCTAATGTTTATGGAAGTGGGCATTGCACCAAATTGCCAGTGTTCTATTTTTACCCTTGAATATTTGAATGCCCATAATTTTATCAAAGCATTTTTTTCCCCCAAGGCGAATGCTGTGGCTTTGAAAGTTGCAATTGATTTCTCAGTTGGTCTTCTCTCCCCTGTTTCTACCCCACCCTAAGATTTCAACAAACACAGCCTTTTTTTAAAAAAAAAAAACATTCCAGCGGGGTCGATCATTCTCTCTCACCCCAAGCAGCATGGATAATTTGAGACCGATGGTCTCATGTCCAAAAAATGTAATCAGGGCTTGTCTCTGTTTCTCATACCATGGCACAGTAAACTCCCCCAAAAGCTTGCCAGCTAAACAATGTTTGGAATACCAGTTCCAAAGGAGGTGGCTTTTTGCAGTTTAAACTAATAATAGTTTGCAGCGGAACCTGAAGTACGGAGTTTATTATTTGTGTTTGTTCTAAAATATCAGCATTGCCCCAGGCTGCAGGAAAACAGCTGCCCATTTAAATCTTTTATGTCTTCTGGTGAGAGAAGATTTTTAACTATGGAAATCAGCAGGGGTGGGCATGGGTGTGTGTGTTTTGCTAACCAAGGCTCTTGGGCTGCACAGGGTTTTAAAATGATGCTTTCCTTTTGTGATAAGTGAAGCTCCCCTTCAAAGCTTCTTTGAGAAAAGAAACTGTGCTTTTAAAGACCAAAGGAAACCTGTCCCTTTCTTCCAAGTCACATTCTCCCCCCCCCCCCAAAGATTTCTTTCTGATATTCAGCATGCCAGTGCGCCTTCTAGTGACTGAAAAGTAGAGAAGGATCAAAAACAAAGAGCCACTGAAGTGAGATGGGCGGTGTGTAACTTTAATGATAATGATAATAATCACAGCCACCTTGCACAGTCCCAGTATTGATCAACTGCCCAATGGAAGTCAAAAGAGACCACATGGTGTAGAAGATGAGTGTCTGAATCAGTGGTTCTGCCTGTTCAGCCAAACCAATAGCCAAAATTCCTACTGGTTTGGCTGAACGGTCAGTAAAAAAAAGCCTCCAACATCAGCTGAGAGGAGAAAGAGGAGAAAAGTGCAGGATCGCCCCCCCCCCCCCATGCTTTTCTCTTCTTTATCCTCTCAGCTGATTGGTGCTGCAGGCTTCAGCTGGTGTGGGGAAAGCTGCACCCATGCATTAGGTGCACATCCACGATCACTGAACCAGTAGTGGAACCAGGTAGGATCCCACTGCTGGTCTAACTGATAAATGGGAAAGACCTTGGGGGAAGGGGCAAAGAGGTGCTTCCAAGGGAATGGTCAGATAAGAGACAATGTAGCCCACAGCTGTATAATGGGCAGTGAAAGATGCTCAGAAGGGAAACTCTTTTTGCCTGTAAAGGAGATGGCTGTAATGAACCTTGGGAATTGGGGAGAAGAAAAGCTGCATAGAGAATGGCCTGATAAGACACAACATCGCCCACAACTGCAAAATGGGTGGGCCCAAAAGGCATACAAAAGGGACCGTTCCTAGTTTCTCCAGCTGTAAAGATAGGAGAAATGTACTTTCAGCTATGCAAATTTCGCTTTATCAAGTAACAGAATTCGCTGATCTGGTTCTTGTGTCCTCCTGTCTGATCTACCTGGGAAGGCTAATAATGTTGGATTTCCACTGGTCTCTCTACTTTATGCAGTTTTGGCAGAATGCTTGCATATCCAGTCAAAGCACTGCTCTGTTTTTCTACCAAATGCAGTGGAATCCAAATGATTCAAGTGATATGATAGTTTCTGGAAAGTGACTGCAGTTCTGGGACCATGAAATGGATGGTTTGTGCAGAAGGAAGCATTCCATTCATCAAGGAACAAAGAGTTTAAAGAAAGCAGATTTGAAAGAATGAGGCAACTTAGAACTGAGCATTTCTGTGCAGAAAGCACCAACTTTAATTTGGAGTCCTTGGGCACCAAGAATGATTGTCTACATGAGTCCAAATCTGAGTCCAGTATCAGTATGGACTGTGGTTCGAAGTATGATAGTTTTGAAAGCTGATAGTGGAAGATAGAAGAAAAATAGGGAAATGTAAATGAGGACGCATTTTATATTGAGATTTACTTCATCCAAACCTAAAGAAATTGTTTTTTTAATGGCATATTTAATTTATTTTTTTCTGACATTCTATTGTTCAGTGTCAAATTGCATTTCACCTTCTGACTTTGCTTCCTATAGAAACCGCCCTGCTTTATTTCTTCAGCGAGGCAAAAATTATCTTTCATTAATCAAGTGTAGAGAACTAAGCATAATGTCATCACCTGCAGGGAAAGTTTTGATATTAACATTTTGTTCTTGCTCAATTAACTGTGAGTGTATTGATGACTTTAGCTCATTGATAAATGTAGAAGAAAATGGGAGTCAATTGAGATTCCGGTGTGCATGATTTACTTTAGATTATAGTCATTAAGGCTTGATTATTCTCAGAATGTACCATAAATTGTTGTCCTGGGAAGGAAGGAAGGAAGGAAGGAAAGAAGGAAGGAAGGAAGGAAGGAAGGAAGGAAGGAAGGAAGGAAGGAAGGAAGGAAGGAAGGAA
>BLBF01000045.1:3499519-3533812 GCA_015471245.1 Laticauda colubrina | reverse complement strand
GAAGGAAGGAAGGAAGGAAGGAAGGAAGGAAGGAAGGAAGGAAGGAAAGAGAGAGAAAGAGAAAGCAAACAAGCAAGCATTTCCTTCTGCAACAGAGATTGGCATATGCTATTAATTCTCCCCAGGATGGTTCTAGAAACAAATATGTTGGATTTCAGGACCATAAAACTGCAAGTTGGACACCAGTGGCTGCTCCCAGTTCCCTGCTTCATTTGTGACCATTGAAATTGGTCTCTCTGGGGGAAGGAGAAACTTTCCAACAATTTTTCAAGGGTAGGACGTCTTTTGTAGCAATAGACCAACAATGTAATCCAGGAAACTGCTGGGAAGAATTTTCTTCAGATGTCCAGGGCAGCAAGTCGGGCCGGGGGGGGGGGGGGGGGGGGGAGGGCGGGAGGGGGGGGGGGGGGGAGAGAGAGAGAGAGAGAGAGAGAGAGAGAGAGAGAGAGAGAGAGAGAGAGAGAGAGATACATCCATCCTGAACGTCTCAAAAGAGGTGCCAAATTCCATACTCCATCTGTCAGAAAATGGTCTTCTCCTCCAAGCAGGCCTTCAGGCAGCAAATTATCTTTCCTCAAGCTGAATGAGAACTGGGAAAAAATGCAAGAGAACTTACTTTACCCAGCACAAAAAGAACCCTTTTTTTGGGGGGGGGGGTTGTTTTTCTTTTAAATCCAAGCAATTACCATTCAATTAAAGCAGATTTCTTTGCTTCTGCTTACACAAAGCAACCACAGCCATTAAAAGCTTGATGAATCCAACATAAGGATGGCCAACATGATGCTATAAAAAGCCAGATGCATTCCAGTCTAGTCGGTGGGCCATTGGCTTCTCAGAGCTCCCATCCATTTCAGCGTGTGAAAAAATAATTTCAAATTAGCTTCAGGCAGACCTAAATGTGAGTTGGCATTGCGGGAACCTGTGTAATCTAGCTGTGGTTCAGATATGGTATCCACTTGAGTCTTCCTCTGCCCTGCCTTATCTCTGATGCAATTTTGCACTTCCAATGACAGATCCAGGGTTTAACAAGCGGGAGGAGATTTTAATCTGGAATACAATTTTAGTTGTGGCGAGCGGTTTAGCTTAAATCTGTGTAAATTGCTTTAAAAGCCTTCTGCTCTATCATGTTGAGTTGTATTGTGGTATTTAGCAGGCTTTCCCTCAGAAAACGCTGATATATTCCACCTGGGCTGAATCTTCTTGGTTCAGGGTTCTTGGGGTTGTTGTTTTTTCTTTACATTCTGCTTTGGTTTTAATTGTTTATTTGCTTATTTTAATATCTGTTTTTTTCTTAATCCTGTCTTTCTCCACCTAAAAGGTAATCAAGGCAGCGAATGAAATTTAAAATGTCAAGTAAAAATGATCCGAGCAATTAAAATAGCAGAGTAAAATAGCAGAGTGTGGGTGTGTGCCGACTACAAATTTGTTTGTTAAGATGTAAGTGGGATCACTTTTTGGAAGTTTTATGTGTGTGTCTCATATTGGCAACTGACTCACATTTATGACAGTTACGGTGTCCTGGGGTCATGTGATCCCCTTTTGGGGCCTTCTGATGAGGAAAGTGGGGAAGCCAGATCCATTTAACTACCATGTTACTACCATATTTTCCCCAAAATAAGACCCTGTCTTATATTTTTTGCCACCAAAAAAGGTACCAGGTCTTATTTTGGGGGGATGCCATCCACTGACTAACCTCACTTGTGTGCGTCACCCTCGGCCTCCTTTTCACTATCCAAAGCCTTCAAGAATTTATTCGTCTGCGACCGGCAAGACTTTCCTGAAGGCCTCTGCAGCTGATAACAGAGTTCTGGATCAATCCAGGTCTTTGTTATCAGCTACAGAGGCCTTCAGGAGAGCCTTGCCAGCCTTGCTGGCTGCAGAAGAAATGGGCCAGCAAAGCAGGTATCAGGTTGTGGGAGACCTGGCTACAACTGTCCAAAGGTAAGGAGTAAGGCAGCTCTACCCCACATCCCCACCCTAGCTTAATTTTTACCCATGCACTCTGGAGTGAGTGGGATCTTAATTAGGGTTTATTTTTTGGAGTTAGGGCTTATATTGGGCACACGTGTAAAAATCAAGCTAGGACTTACTTTCAGGGTAGGTTGTATTTTAGGGGAAACAGGGTAACTTAAAAACTGGAGTGGTTCACTGTGGCAAGAAAAAGTAATAAAATGGAGCAACATTGTCTTAACAACCAAAGTGTGCACATTTAACAGCTGGAGAGGCCAGAGGTAATATTATTTTTCTCAAATCAAGTTGACTTATCAAAGCAAAAAATGTTGGCTCTCTCACGGGTCTTCTCAATTTAACTTGGTTTATTAGTTTATGGAAGTATAAAATACAAAGGAAGAAAGAAAACAGTAAGAGGAAGGGAAAAAGAAGGGTTATAGTGTAACGGGAGAAAGAGAGAGAGAGAAAAGGCACCACCTTCCAACTCTGTTTAGCACAGTCAAAGGTAACAACATTACAACCACAACTTTTGGGTCTTACTTCTAAAATTCCATTTGGAAGAATGACAGTTGAATGGACTAAGACTTTCTCCTGAAGAGATTCATATGAGATTGCTTGGTTGGTATGTCCTTTTTGACTTGTTGGTGCTTTTATAGAAGGGATGTCCAACCTTGGCCACTTTAAAACATATGGACTTCAACTCCCAGAATTCCCCAGTCGCCCAGGAATTCTGGGAGTTGTAGTCCACACCTCTTAAAGTGGTCAAGGTTGGACACCCCTGTTTCAGAGGCCAAGTCAGTAAGGAGGATGAAATGGATGATGAACTCCAGTCAGAAATCTTGGCGCGATGCAATAATTGGAGATACCCAACTATCATTTAAGGTGTTCATGGCATAAAAGGAGAAAAAAAATGCTATGCAAGTTGTGGGTTTGGGAGGAAAAAGATGTTCTCAATGGATTTGGGTGTGAAAAGAGTGTAATCTTGTTTCTCATCCTGAAAGAAAAGTGTCAGAATAACAGAATAACAGAGTTAGAAGGGAACTTGGAGGTCTTCTAGTCCAACCGCCTGCTTATTGGTTTTAACCCCTGCTAATTGGGTTTTAAGATATCCTTTCATCAGTTTCTTGCAACTAATTCCAGTCAGTAAAGCTTGAAGATTTTTGTTTTTGTGTTTGTTTTTTTTTAAATAAGTCATCCTTTTAAAGTTTGGTGGAGTTTGCAAATCATTTTGGATCCTTACTTTCTGAGGTTGAAAGTTGAAAGTGTGTAATATAGTTCTAGCAAGTTGTGCATGTTCAAAACAAAAACAAAAGCTCACACCACCAAAGTGGCACGTCCTAATGTAGACCTAATTTTAATTCCTGTACCACTAGTAATAATGCCTAAAGTCCTCAATATTAATTTGACTGGGAAAATTCCAGAAGGACTTTCATTTTTTTTCTCATTAAAAAACATCATACATGTCTTAATTAAGCTCCGTTATTAATAGGAATGTTGCTCAATTTAAACTTACACACTTGAAGATGCCATTACCTCCAGCGTGATTCGTTAGATGAGCCCTGCCACGCAAGAGTACATATCACAGTTTTGAAGGCTGTGAAGGTCTGGAAGAAGATCTTTTAAATTTTTCAGGACAAGAAGCAATGGGATGGAAACTAGACAAGGAGAGAACCAACCTAGAACTAAGGAGAAATTTCCTAGTAGTGAGAACAATTAATCGGAGAAATGTCTTGTTTTCAGAAATTGAAGGTGCTCCAACACTGGAGGTTTTTAAGCAAAAATCAGACAGCTATTTGTCTAAAATAATAATAGCACTTAGACTTATATCCCACTTTACACTCCTTTACAGCCCTCTCTAAGTTAGCCTATTGCCTCCAACAATCTGGGTCCTCATTTTACTCACCTCGGAAGTATGGAAGTTTGAGTCAACCTTCAGTCTGGTGGAATTCGATCTGCCAAATTGCAGGCAGCCAGCAGTCAGCAGAAGTAGCCTGAAGTACTGCACTCTAACCACTGCACCACTCTGGCTCAAAATGGTATAAGGCAGGGGTCTTCAAACTTGACAGCTTTAAGATTTGTGGACTTCAACTCCCATAATTCTCCCCCCAGTCGTGTTAGCTCAGGGATTCTGGGAAGTTGAAGTCTACAAGTCTTAAACTTGCCAAGTTTGAAGACCCTTGGTGTAGGGTCTCCTGCTTGAACAGGGGGTTGGACTAGAAGACCTCCAAGGTCCTTTCCAATTCTGTTCACCACCAATTCATAATCACCAGCCCCCACACCCTCCTGAAGGTCCCACTTCTTTGCTCCTTCACACAACTCATCCGTTCCCAGGGCCAGGCTTCTCAAACAGTGAGAGGGTACCTCTGAATCACTTCTTGCTATTCAGAAAAAGCTTGTTGGGCTTCAATTTCCAAACTTCCTGTGAAGGAGAATGCTTTGTCTGCTTTGTTTGTGTACCCCTTACAGCTTTTTCCTCCCTCCCTCCTATTCTCCACCCTCCAGTGCATTTTTCTTGATGCATTTCCCGTAGCTTTTTTGTCGGGCTGAAATTTGGAGGTGGGACAGAGGCAACAACTTAAAGGAACAAACTGAAATCATTTGTTACCTACGTTTTTCCATTTCACGTCAAAGCCCGATTCTTTGCACAGCTCAGCTGGAGACACCGGTGGGACACCACTTTTCAGAAGGCTCAATTATGGGCTACATGGAGATTCTGAGTTGGCATAATGCAGCTTCCAGTGTTCTCCTCTTTGGAAAAGGTTCGTGAGAATCCCGTGCCAACAGGGTCTCAGATGGGCAACTGAAACATGTTTGTCAAATCCCCCTCAAGTATTGGAAGACTGCTATCAAGTCTCCCTTGGTCCTTCTCTTCACTCTTCACAGTGTCAATAGCACAATCTCACCATCTCATCCTCTGACATCCCTTTCTCCTTTTGCCTTCCAGCTTTCCCAACCTCACAGTCTTATCTATCTCATAAACAGAGTTAAAAATCAATTCCGTAACTAGACCATCTGGTAATTGACAGATTAGTAAGCCCTTCCCCCTGAATAAATGTACGTCTGTATGCCACTAATATACACAGTTCCATATGCACTTTGAAATCAAATAGCTGCTGTTTGAATACATACTGCAGAATTAAATCCGAGAAGCCAACAGAATGAATTTCTCAGCCAAGTCATTCCTTCATGCTCCGTGTGTGGCTCATTCTTTGAAGCCTTGATAGGAATGGATAGAATCCCTCCTTGTTTTTAATCACCCTGAAGTGAAATCTAGCAGTTACTTTTTTGTGTTTGTTCTTTCCCGAGATTTTAACATAATCATAAAAAGACAACTCTACCGACTTGAGTTCTGATTATTGGCTGCTATTCCCAGTTTATGTTCATCTGCATCAAAGCCTAAGTAGATCTGAAGGAAATGTGCTGGGTGTCTTTTTATGCACTGCATAAACAGCATACTATATAGGGATCTCTCAAGGGTACGTTCTAGGCTTTTAACTCATGAGTGGGAAGTATGTGGTGATTTCATAAGAGGAAGCAGGCAAACCTCACTCTCGTTGAGCACTGATGGTGTTACCTAGGTTGGTAATGAAATGTCTGCAAGAAAACCACCAAGCTAAGAGAACACCAAGGACTCCATAGTTCTCCGTCCTCCCCCTCCCCTCCTCCTCCCTCCTAACATGGATAATGTTACCTAGCTGGGCAATGAAATATCTTCAAGAAAACAACCAAGCTCAGAGGTCACCAAGGACCCAACAGGCAGCTAATCTGCAGAATAGAAAGAACAGTCTAACCAAAATGGATGAAAATTTATCTTTTCATTGTGGTAGGTAGCTTCCCTGTGCAATGAGTACCTTATCTCTACCATACTTTAAAAAAAAAGAGGTGCAGAAAAAATAGATGCACAAGTGGAAAAGGCACCTTGCTAAGCAATTAATGCAGGGGTGTTAAACTCACGGCCTGTGGGCCAGATGTGTCACATGCTGGCTCTGCCCCCACTTGGTTTAGTAAAGGGGGGAAAGTCCTGATATGTCACATGATGATGGCGTGATGACGTGAGTTTGACTCCCCTGAATTAAGGCCCGTCCCACTGGCCGATGGACGCAAAAAACATGCATAAAGGACACAGCAGACGAGCAAAATTTTGTGGGTGGCTCCGTCCATTGTCATCCGCTCCAAAAAGTGGTGAAAATTTGCATAAACAGAACAGAAAAGAATGGATGTGGGTAGTATGTAGCGGGGATGTTAAACGGATGTTCATAGGAAGCCTAGCGGATGGAAGCGGATGGAAGCGGATGACACCTCCGAAGGGGCTCCGGGGGAGAATTGCGAAGCGGACGCATAGCAGATGAAGCGGATGCATCACGTACACCTAAAGGAAAAAAAGGGGATGCCGCACGGATGTATATCGGATGCAAACCGTTCACTGCGTATCCTTTCTATTTCCGTGCGACTAACGATGTATAGACATTCCATGTACCTTTTCTTTCCTCCCTCTTTCCGTTTTCAGCTGCAACGGATGTGAGTTGAGGGGATGCCCAGAAGATGCAGAGAGGATACAGCGGACGTTTAACAGATGATAACGGACAGAGAACGTTTGTTGCCCGTATATGCCGCGGATGTACATCGTACACGGCGGAAAGTTCATCCGTTCACAAAGTTTTGTGTAGCTCAAAACTTCTTGTGCGGATGAAATCGCAGTAGACGGATGCTCGATGGATAGAGCGTATGAAATACGTATGCAATGAATACACAACGGAGGCATAGCATTTTCCAACAGATGGCAAGCTTTTTTTTAACGTTTTACATCCTCTTTGCATCTGTAAGTGCAGTGGGACCGGGCCTTCATGGGAGGACTTTTCCAAACAGTGCAAGCTTTTCACTCTGTTCTTTGCTATGTGTAATAGTATGCTACAGAGAGTACTGGTTGAGTGTGAAGTTTAAAAGGAACATTATGATTTATTAACAATTGGTTTAGAAGAGGTGCTATCCCTTTATTAGTATGCAGTTTGGGGTGTTGTTTTTTAAAATGAGCATGATAGTTGCATATCATTCTGGAACATCTGGTTGCAATCCTTAGTAGCAGATGTTTACTTCCCCAAATATAAGCTGAATGTGATTATGTTCATTGGTGATGGTGGAGTATGTTGTTTTAGATGTCTCTTTTAAGTAAAGGGCATATGTCAGGCTGATAGAGAACAATATTGAAAAGATTAGCTTGTTTAAAGATCTTAAGAAATAAGAAGGGCTAGCTAATCTGAAGAATCTGCTGATTCTGTGCTTCTAATAGGAACAGCAAACTTCCAGAGCTTTAAGAGGATGGTCATAGAGATGAATCATAATATTGCCCTTCCTTCCAACCCAAGTGAATACTCTTGATTAGTTGCAATTAAACAAGGTTATATCTACAGCCTGTTCTCACAAATCAGGGGGTCGACCAAGTCTGTTTTTGCATCAGCAGCAGGAAATTACATCCCCTCCTGTGTATATCACATTTTCCTTTGATTCAAGAAAGGTACATATCCTATCTGGAAAATAGCAGAGTGGAGCTGAGCTCCTACTGGCTTATTTGTTGGGCAATGGGATTTTCTCTCAGTTTATCTGGAATAGAATAGAGCTGGCAGCGACTGTGGAGGTCTTCTAGTTCAATGGTATAGGCTCTCCTGCTCAAGCTGGAGACCTTATACCATTTCAAACAGGTAGCTGTCCAGTCTCTTCTGAAAAACCTCCAGTGATGAAGCCAGAGATGGTATTCAGCAGGTTCTGACCAGTTCTGGAGAACTGGTGGTGGAAATTTTGAGTAGTTTGGAGAACTGATAGCAGAAATGTTGAGTAGTTCGGAGAACCAGAAAATCCCACCTCTGACTGGCCCCACCAACTCCGTCTCTTCTCTGCCTCCCATTGAGTCCCAGCTGATTAGCTGTTGCCCTGCACAGGAGAACGGAGCTGGAAAACAGGTTAGTGGGGTGGGAAGGGAATGGGATTTTGCAGTATCCTTTTCCTCCCATGCCTACCAAGCCCAAAGCACATCCACCAGGACCACATCCACCATAAAACACCATGCTCAAACCACATCCACTGAACTGGTAGTAAACATTTTTGAATCCCACCACTGGATAAAGCACCCACAACTTCTGGAGGTAAGCTGTTCCACTGGTTAATTGTCCTCACTGTTAGGAAGTTTCTCCTTAATTACAGGTTGCTTCTCTCCTTTCCATCTATTGTTTCTTGTCCTGCCCTCTGGTGCTTGTGGTTATTGCTTGAAGTCACCTGATCTCCTCCTTCTCCTCCTCCTACCTTCCGGAACATGGTACATCTCAACACAAAATGTCACATGTTTTCTTGGTTGAACAGATGCACTTTCTGACATATTTAACAAGAAGAAGAAAAGTCCTCTCTCTCTCCCTCGTCTCTCTCCATTAATTACTGTAAAATGATCTTTTAATACATTTATCTGGAGTCCCCCTCCCAGAAGATTACCTGTCATCAATTTAAAAGTCTTGTGCTACCAAACATGGCAGTGTAAATATTTTTTATGTGGTGGTGGGTGGCAGAAGGAATATGCAAACCAATATTAAGCAACAGTAATTTCACACTATAAATACATTAGGTGCTCATTTTATGTAACAGTGGGATGAGAACTACAAGAAGGTCACTTGCACCTAATTAACTCTGGAAGAAATCTGCACAGATTCTGCCCAATCCTGGTTTTCTTAGATAACTTAGCAAACTAATCTGCTCTTTGATTCTTAGGGAGGTGGGGAATTGTTGTTAGGCACTGTTACGCATTGTTCCTGGTATATAATGACTGCGTTCCTACTTCATACCACACCATTCTATACATTTGTTGCATCTTGCCTTCCGACATGCCAATTATAGTTCATTCAGTAACCATGGTTAGACTAATCATGACTTAATATCAGCAAAGGACTTGCAACACGGTGAATAACATCATTTGAACCACTTTTGGTTTTAATAACTGCAGAATGACCTCTGACCTCCATTCTCCTGGGAAACACCCAGAAGCTGTAGTACAAGCCTTCCAATTTGTTAAAACTAAAGAAAACCTGTTGATTCTGGAGATCTCTTCCTCCAGAAATTCCTGGTTCCACATATTTCATCGTATTCACTGCAACGCCAGCCTTTCCAAGAGAGGATAAAAGCATTAGTTTCTTAGTCATCCCCTGCCAATGTGTGCAGGTAGTTTTATATTGGGAGGCGGTTCATTTTATTAAAACAAAATTAAACCCAACATGCACCTTCTTAGGAAGTCATGGAGATAAAGTGACTGTGGTGAGTTGGTGAATTGCCCCTTTTCAAATATATGCATTTGTGGATGTCACAGCTGGTCACAACTACAGCTGAACATTGTGCACCTCAACATTGAAAGAAGAAGAGACTCAATCCATCTATTGAGACCAAACATTGCATTCTTCTTCCAGCGTGCTTGTTAATAACCCCACCTGCATTCAAATCACTTCTTTTCCTGTCCTTTCTGTTCCTTCTGTTTGATGTGTACACTGACTTCCTCTGCTACGATCCAGCAGAAGAAAGCGCCTCTCCTTTGACTAATTGCTGGTTTCACATTTTAATCTCCATTGCCTTCTGGCCCCGACTCGCAAAGAACTTGTTAAAATACTGAAACAAGTCATGTCCTTACCGGATTGGCTTTTTTGATCTAGCTTCTGCCAAATTGTCCATCTATTAGGATTGACTGGATATAAATGGATTTGCCTCTGTAAGAGAGTAAATTTGCCATCCCTCTGCAAACCTAATTTTACTTGCCACCAATGGAAAAATAAAAGGGAAGAGGAATTATAGGAAGTGAAGGCTAAATCATGGCTTTCAGCTTGCTCTCTGCTCTCTTGAAATGTAAAAAGCTGAAGGCGTTCACGGCCATGATAAGCTCATTCGGAGGAGATAAACAATTTGGCTGTGTAGCGTTGCTGTGCACCCACCGTTCCAATTCCTTTTTGTCGACTGAAAGAGTCTTCTGTGGATTTTGTATGCAGGCCGAAAATTCTCTTCTTGCTACTGGACTTGCCAGAAAAGAAGTTGGAATGACGTGGGACATCTCAATGAGGTGGTTTGTGTCCCTCCATGGCAGCTCCTCAAAACAAATCACAACTGCTTTGCATAGCCCCCAGGGGAAAAAAAAAATCCCAAATCAAGTTTGCAGTGCAACTCAACTGCAGCTCGATCAGGCTGAATTGACTTTATCTCACAGCATTGATTTTAGGAGAAAAGAGAAAGAGAAAATAAACTCTTAACAGCAGTTCTCGTGCTTTGGTTAGAAAAGTTGGCTTCCATTCCTGTTATAGACACTGGGTGAGAGTGGATGCATGCACCTCTCTCTCTCTCTCTCTCTCTCTCTCTCTCTCTCTCTCTCTCTCTCTCTCTCTCTCTCTCTCTCTCTCTCTCTCTCTCCCTCTCTCCCTCTCTCTTTCTCTCTCTCTCTCTCTCTGTATGCATAGAGATTTCAGTGTGTGAGAAAGGGCAACAGAGCACAAATATAGCATCAATGCATGGGTTCTCCTTATGTCTATCATTCATCACTCCAAAATTCACATAAACCCACAAATTCTACTTTTGAGGACAAAGAGCATATTCTATACAAAAATCACTATATACCTTTGGAAACAGCTACATTAAGCTTCCTTCCTCCCTTCTCTCCCTCCCTCCCTCCATTCCTCCCTCCCTCCTTAGCTACCTATCTACCTTCCCTTCCTCCCTATCTCTCTTCCTTCCTTGCTCCTATCTTCATTCTGAAATATTATGTAACCTTTTTGTGGATTAATCTGTCAGTTGTAGCATTTGAAAAACTGCATACCCATATATAGGGCCCAGACAGTTTTGCAACCTATAGTAAACCATTCCTTCTGAGAATATTGTATAGAAAATAGTACAATTGCTTTGGAGATTCATGAGCATGGATATCTGAGAAGGATGACATAACATTGGGCATAGGTTTCCCCAGAACCATAAAACAACTTATGACACAGAAGTGATTCCTGAGAGAATCATTTTGAAGGTATCGACACATCTGATGACCTTGTAGAATGAGATCTGTTTGGGTGAAGTTTTCCAAAAGGCAAGATTAATATGAGAGAACAGGACAGGATAGATTAATGAAGATTCACAAAAGGGAAATGGCAAAGAAATTTACTATCCTTGATTTGTCCAGCCCATTGAGATGAAGACAAGCTGGTTGGCTTAAACAAATATTCACCTTTGTACTTAGGAGCCCTTGATGGTCTTGGCAACTTCCATGGCCAACACTGAAAGCAAATTTGCAATGTTAAATTTGTGCTGCCTTCAAAGGTTCTCTTGCTTATTAAATCAACATATGGAGGGAGGCATGTCTTGTAAAAATGACTATTTATTCACAAGCAAGTGGCTTCATTCCAGTAGCGCCTTAGATAATGCTATATAAATGTTTTATTTGTGGCAGATAAATTTTGTACCTGCTGCCCTGACAAGAATTGTTTTCGGTGATCCGAACAAGTGTATGAAAATGCATGAAAATTATCTAGAGAAGTACACTGTGAATTATTGAACAACCAAAGATAGGCCAAGGGAAGCGATGGCCCACCCAAAAAAGAGGAAAAGAATGCCTCACCCAAAAGACCTTTAAGGACCGAGGCAAACAAAAATGCCGAACAGTGCATGGACAAGTAAATTGAAGCTCAAAGAGAGGAACAAAATAATGGTAAGAGGTTCTTGCTGCTCTCTGAGCTTGGTGGTTTTCCTGCAGATGTTTCATGATACAAATGAGGTAACATCATCAATGCTAGTAAGTAACACAAAGTTATTAGTATTGATGATGTTACCTAGTTTGGGTTATGAAATGTCTGCAAGAAAACCTTCAAACTCAGAGTGTGCCCAAAACCCAATAGTTCTTCTTCTCCTCCTCCTTCTCCCCTTCTCCTCCTCCCTTTCTCTTCCTCCCCTCCTCCTCTTCCTCCTCCTCCTCCTCCCCCCCTGACTCTGTAAACCACTTTGAGAGGGCTGTGAAGCACTGTGAAGTGGTGTATAAGTCTAAGGGCTATTGCTATTGCTACTATTACAGGAAGTGCCAGACATGCAACTGATCCTGGCAAATGTAGTCATAAAACTGGTCACCATGTGCTATCAGAACTAACTTTTGTGATAGTCATGAAGTGAACACAGAGGTCGTAAAGCAAACACCCTTGTCATAAGGCAAACAGCGTGGATGTTAAGCAAATCCATTATTCCCAGTGAGGTGTTTTTGTTTGACAGAAACCAGAAGTACATGAAGTTCTGATAGCAGCATTTTTATGGATGCTCACAGAAGTTGTGTATACTGTTAAATGTGGAAAACATTTTAAGACTGAGAGATTTGGAACTGAACATGTTTATGAGAAAGTCCACACAATGAGTCTTCTCAGATGTCTTCTTGACATATCCTGAGACAGGTACACCTTTTGTCAACACTCACAACATGTGTCCAGTCATGGGGAGGGGTGCAAAAATTTCTTTTTGTCCTTTGGATGTGGGTTTCCCCAGCTTTTGTCATTGTCTGCATGTTAATCCAAGGGCCAGCATTTTATGGATGTGGTAGGAAAGACCCGGAGTGTGCTTTAATTTCAATTGTGGGGACCTGATATTCTCTGCTCTTGATTTAATTAGCGGGGCAATAAAATAGAATTAATTAATGGTTTCCTTCCTGCTTCTTGCTCCTTCAGGTTTTGAATTCCTTGTGCAAAGGCCTCAATATTGAAAAGGATTGAGGTTTCTAAAGGATGTAATCGAAGCACGGAGTCCTGGTTTTGACAAGGGCCCAAGAATGTCCCAATTAAAGAAGAGCGTTTGAGCATTTGCAAAGTTTTCCACCTCTTGAGCGTAATTTAAAGACTTCATCTTAAAAAAAAACATAATAACATTCCCAGGAAGAGATTCAGGAATAAAATTAATCCCCTTCTTCCTTTATGGGCTTTCCATTCTGGTTTTAGCCTAATGTTTGACAGTTTTGAGTTTGTGCCATGCAGCTGTTGCAAAGTAAGCAGTGGCCATAAGAAAGCTACACCCACTTTAACTGGAATGTAGTCAGTAGCTGTCAAGAACAACTTACTGTATATTGTAGAATTCTTATAAGGTACAATATAACATATTGTGGTTGGTTGCACGGTCAACTGTGTGTTTAGACTGGATTTGGCATTTTTATCCAGCTATCAAGTCCTTCCCAAGGACCTTGGTAGGCAGATGTTAATGTTTGAAGGTGTTGGAGGTCTTGTCACAGGATGTAAGCTGTCCTTAGTCATGCTGCCTTTTGGAATTGACTGATGGTGATTTTGTCAATGCCGATGGTGTTCAAATAGTGCTCCAGTTGTTTTGGGATTGGTACTGGCGTTGCTTGCCTTTGCCATAATCATTCTATTTCTATTTGCAGTATTTTTCTGTTTTATGATTATGGTTTGTCAGACAATCAGACAAGTGTTCAGATGGGATTTGGCATTTTTGTCTACCTACTGAATCCTTCTCAAGGTCCTAGGATAGGCAGATGTGGATGTCTGTTGATGTTAAAAGTCTCGTCTCAGGATGTAAGTGGTTCTGAGTCAGGCTGCCTTTTGTAATTGACTGATGGTGAATTTGTCAGTGCCAATGATATTCAAGTGGTGCACCACTTATTTTGGGATTACACCCAATAAGTCTATGATGATAGGTGCTATCTTCACTTTCACTTGCTACAGTTGTTCTATTTCTGTTTGCAGGTCTTTGTTTATTGTTATTTTCTCCATTATATTATGATCATCAAATTTATTTGCTGCCCATCTCATGGCTGAAGATGAGTCTGAGCAATTTTTGTTGTTTTTTCCATGTCTGTCTCACCTCTCACCCAGAAAAAGATTCCAAATGGATTGTACTGAAAACAAATCAAATGCAATTTGTATTTATTTATGTATATGCCTCTATGATCATATAGACTCTGGTGGCTTGTTAATAAATTATGTATTCATGCCAAATGAATTCAGAATCCCCTTCCAATCCCTTCTTCTCAAAAGAATCCAGATGTTAGATCACCCAAGCGATTATCGTCAACTGCATCCATCAGTACTATCTACTGAATAGCCTGTTGTCTTTCCTTTAAAGCTTTTCCTTCCTTAAGAGACAGAGAATGAAAACAAAAACAATCAAGGCCAGTCTAGCATTGAACTTCATTGCATAATTACATTCAACACTTGGAGAACACAAAAAGCACAAGGCATGACAGAACGTGCAACAGTGTGCCAGTTCCTCTCCAGGAATGGAGAAGATATCATAGAAATCAAAAGTGGCTGATGAATTTAACATCTCCTTTCTCCCCAAAGATGCTCAGTGGTCAGAATGCCAGGCGACATTTGCATTTTTAATTTTGGCAGGTGGTTTATTTCCATTCCTTTTCTCTACAAATGTACCTCAAGATTCTGGATTTAATTTAGAAGGTTATAACTTGCCGATGGAGGGAGGAAAAGCTGTAAGATGGGAAGGAAAATAAATTAATAAAAGCAAGCTTTTACTCATGACTGATAATATTCAGAAAACAGAATAACAGAGTTGGAAGGGACCTTGAAGGTCTTCTAGTCCAGCCCCTGAACAAGCAGGAGATCTTATATCATTTCAGGTAAGTGACTGTCCAGTCTCTTGTCCCAAAAATGCTTTTTCAAGAGGCAACTGGACTTTCTGGTTTTTCTTTGAATTCAGAGAAAAACCAGAAAGTCCAGTTGCCTCTTGAAAAAGCTCCTTTGGGGCAACCATGACCTGGATGACTGAGAATCTCCACAGAAATGTCCAGTCTCTTCTTAAAAGCTTCTACATACCCACAATTTCTGGAGGCAAGTTATTCCACTGATTAATTAATCTGACAGGAAATTTTTCCTTAGTTTTAGGTTGGTTCCCTTTGATCAGTTTCCATCCATTGCACCTTTTCTTGCCTTCTGGAATTTGGAGAATAGCTTGACTCCATCTTCTTTGTGGCAGCCCCTCAAATATTGGAAGACTGCTGTCATATCACCCCAGTCCTTCTTTTCATTAGACTGGAGAAGAAGAAACTAAGTCAATTAGTTGCTTCTAGCAGGAGTTATAGGAACTTTTCAGAGGAAATGGTCAATTAGAGCAGCTGTTTGTGAACTTTGAAAAGTTTGCTCTGAGGGCTGGAGTTTTTTTTTTTTTTTTTTAAATATATTTTCTGCTGTTTGCAACTGAGCCAATTTTAATGTGTTGATTGGTTGGTGTTAAGGCAATGTGGAAGATTTTATCCCTGGCCTAGCTTCAAAGTGGTGGAAATTAATGATTGAGAAGTTTACAACTCTTAGAAGGGGGCCCCCATGGAATTGATCTGGATTTCAGAACAGTCTAGAGAATATGTCAAAAGAACTTATATTACCAGTGTCAATTTTTAATGTGGAGATAGGCAGAACTTTGGTAGTTTTTGTGTTTGAGCAGTATCCCAATTTATATTTTTTTTTCAGATGGGGGGCAGTTTGTTTAAAAAATGCAGAGCATCTCTTCTCTTTCCTCTTTGCTACTAAATCTTTAAGGAGTGGATTTTCATTTATGCTATACAGTCCTACCTTCTATTTTGTCTTGTCTTCTGAATACCCTTCCATTTAGCTTCCTCCTCAAAGAGAAAACATGGTATGCTTAATGCCATCACATCAGACGTGAGAACTCAAATAGTTGAAGGATTGTCCATTAAAAGTACCCTAAATATTGCAATCTACCATAGCAAAGAGAAATCTGGACTACTGTGCTTCTTCGGAACAAGTATCTTTAGATATTTAGGCAATTCTATTATTATTCCAGGCAGTTAGGTCTATGAATTGCAACTGACAGTTTCACCGATTCAGTCTGGGAAAGATTTAGCATCTCACCAGAGATTGTTCATCACAGCTTGATTTTCACCATGCTCATGTTAAATTTCTGCATCTTTTCACCATGTTTCAATAGTGTCCTGCTCAGATATGGAATGGGTCTTCTCTCACAACCATTAAAGATGGTTTCTTGGTAGCCATCCAGGATGGTCATGAGAACAGACAAAGATGGATAGTGAGTGACAGGAGTGGCCATTAATATTCATCTTTGAAACCAGCCAGATGAGCAATCCTTAGGTGAAACATCTGCCAAACTTTGAGGAGAGCTGCAAATGCTTTGATAGCATGTATATGGCATAAAAGGACACGGATCTCACCATTCCCTAAAACATTTCAATCTAAGTTATTTCTGTTCCTCAGCTTTGAAACTCTTGATACAGTCATTTTCTTTTTCTGTCTCTCTCTGTCTCTTTCTGTCTCTCTTTCTCTCTCTCTCCTTTCTTTTTTTTTTTTTAAGAATTCTTGCCTAAAGCTATTAATATAGTTCACAAAAATAAGATTCAGCTAGTAATCCAACATTACCTTTACATTTGCCTCCCTATAATTTTCTGCAGTAGACTTGGCCTATTGTTACAGACCTAGATAGATTTCATGTGTTTCACTACAGGAGGTATTAGGATCATATTATGTCTGCTCGGGTAATTGCTTTGGTTGCTTAAATGATGGCTTGCGGGAGACAAAAAAAAAAAAAGCAGCTATAACGTTACCTGTTCCTTAACTTTATAACAAGGACTGTGCTTCTCCGGTACAGAGGATAGCTGATTCAGGATTCTGAAGCTCCGGTGACAATGATAGCCTTTGGCCTAACTGTATGGTGTGAAACCCATGGTTACGGTGACTCTCAATTTGATTGAATCTCCCAATAAAAGGCAAACAAGGGCTTGAGACAAGGAGGTTCAGAGTAGAAATGTTATTGCCAGCCTGACAGTGGTTAATAAGATAGATTTATTTTCTACCTCCATTGACCTTTCCGGAGTCCATCTAGTCTAATATTGTCACTGCTGACTCCAAAGCCAGGGTGATTTTCCCAGCTCTGCTTAGAGATGGATGGATCTGAAAACCAGGATAGCAGTCAGGCAAGGTTTTGTTACTGAGCAAGAGTCTTGTGAAGAAAGAGGGCAGAAAAGAGCAAGAAACTTGACTGCAGGAAATACGACTCCAGCCACAGAGGGGTCAATGTCTGGAATCCTCTACCTGACTCTGTGGTTTCTTCCCCAAACCCCAAAAACTTTAACCTTAGACTTTCTACTATTCACCTCACCCCTTTCCTAAAAGGTCTGTAGGGGCTGTGCATAAGCACACCAACCTGCCTCCCGTCCCTGTCCTATTGTTTCTTTTTATGTTTCTTATATATATCCATTTCATGTATTCATAACTATGTATATACTTATATCTGTTATCTTATAATCGCTTGACAAAATAAATAAAATAAAAAATAACAAAAGTGATTAGGAAACTGGAGGCTAAAATATATGAAGAACGGTTGCAGGAACTGGGTATGTCTGATGACGAGGGTTGACATAATAGCAATCTTCCAGTATTTGAGGGGCTGCCACAAAGAAGAGGCAGTCAAGCTATTCTCCAAGGCAACTGAAGGCAGGATAAGAAGCAATGGGTGGAAACTAATCAAAGAAAGAAGCTACCTAGAACTAAGGATGAATTTCCTGACAGTGAGAAACAGAAGTTGTCTTCAGAAGTAATGGGCTTTTAAGAGATTGGTCAACCATTTGTCTGAAATGGTACAGAGTATCCTGCCTGAGCAGAGAGTTGGACTCGAAGACCTCCAAGGTCCCTTCCAAATCAGTTATTCTGCACTTGGAGTGAATGGCTACTGAAAGTTTGGGGAAGGAAAAAACTGGGTGTGACTTTTATCTTTAGTTCTCTGACTTCCTTCTGACTTTTCTCTCATATATTTATTTGTTTATTTATTTATTAAATATGTACTCTGCTCATCTTAGATCAAGTGACTTTTTGAAATGTATGAAGAAAATTGAATTGCAGTCTAGACTGACTGCTGTCCTTTACTGGTCCACAACAGTGGTGGGATTCAAAGGTTTTTTACTACTGGTTCTGTGGTATGACTTGGTGGGCATGGCAGGGGAAGGATACTATAAAATCTTCATTCTTCCCCATTCCTGGGAGAAGATCAAAGCAAAATCCCATTCCCTCCCCCACTAACCTGCTTTCCAACTCCATTGTGTGCTGGGCAACAAAAGGAGACCCAGCCGATCAGCAGGGACTCAGGAGGCAGAGAATAGATTGGAATGGATCCAGTCAGAGGTGGGATTTGCCAGTTCTCCAAACTACTCAAAATTTTCACTACTGGTTCTCCAGAACTGGTCAGAACCTGCTGAATACCACCTCTGGTCCACAATAGGAACTCTATATTCAATGAGGGATCCACTTTTTTGTGTGTGCATGAGATGTTCACCAAATATCAATTACATACATTGAATGGACTTGGTGAAATCCACAGTTATAATCCTCTTAAGTCAATTTGATCAGGCATTACAGCTCTGGCATTTGTATTTAGTATAAAATCGATTTGTTTGATTGTTTTTCCTCACATGGAGAAACATTTGTGTGGGATTTTGTTGCTAAAGAGAGCATTTTCTGACATCTGCCTTAAGCTCATTGACCTAATTATGAGTTCCTTTCATTCACAAGCTCTCTGAGATTCATCTCCCAATCTTTGAAAACAGGCTAGCTGAGAACACTTGGGGAGGTTGTCCTTGTTAGATACTATCAAATTTCTGGAGCTTTACCCTCTTATTTTGTTCCTCCAAAATTTTTCAGCAAGCCCCCAGTCATTTTTTTCTTCCTGCATGTTTTATCTCTGTTGATATAGGAGAGGATCAGGAAGAGCTTGGAGGTGGAGTTAAGTGTGTGACCAGTTTAGAATCTTTGCATTGCCACAAAAGGTCCAGGTCCACTCTTGAATTCCATTGACCCTTATCTGATGCCAATGTAATTTTAGAATTTGAATTAGAATAACACAATTGGAAGGGATTTTGGAGGTCTTCTAGCCCAACCCCCTGCTTAGGCAGGAAACCCTGTACCACTTCAGACAAATGGTTGTCCAATCTCTTCTTAAAAGATATCTTGGATAGTCTTGAACTGTAATTGCCCACATTCTTGTATATAGGCTTGAATAAAAATCATCTATACTGCAACATAACCACTGGTCCTGTGCTCCTAATGGTCTCCCTTTAAATTTTAACCCAACTTCTCATTGCAACCATATTGAACTCATGATGGCAAAAGTGCCAACTCTTACTAAGGACTAGTGGGAGCAACCATATAAATTCAATTAGTACCACATGGGAGATACTCCTGTAAAACTTTCATGGATCGATGAGATCTCTAATATAGCTACTTACAGAGGATTGAGGTATAGTTGGGCGGGTTGTTTTTTCATCCTTTCCAGAATGCTGATGAATCTACATCAGGAATATAAAAACCTGTTTCTAAATGCACTGAAGTCTGTCATGATTTGCTATTCCAGGCATGGATCTTTGGAGCATAGGGGCATTGTTCCTGAGAATATTCAATATTCAGTAATTTAATTGGAGCCTGTTTCTCTTGGAGAACTGCATGTTCTATTGGCTTTACCTGCTGTTTTGGGATGGAGCTTTGGCCTGCTAGAAAAAAAACAAACCCCAATATTCTGTCATAAATATTGACAGTGACATTATGGTTCAGTAAAACCTCCTATTAATTAGTTAATACACCCAATTTATTTAAAACATTTATATCCTACTGGCCCTACAGAGCAACTAATGGGGACTGAAACTTGACCTACAGTATATATACATAACAAAGAGTTCAGGCAGCCTGTATAAGGCTAAGAGATAAGATAAGAGAACAAAGACCCAGCAGAATGAAAAGTGGCCAATAGAATAAAAGTTTAGCTTTAAACTGAAATCTTAGGAGGGAAGGTTGAAGGGACGGAATAAATTTTAGCTTAAAAAAGAAAAGATGGAGGCGTAGCTGGTAGTCTTCATGAGAGAATGAAAGATAAAGTAAAAGCCATTTCAAAACTCAGAAAGATTTAAATGCTAGAGAATGAAGGATTGGGTTGGGCTGGGAAAAAGGAAGAGGTGTTAAGCTATCCAAGAGAAGAATTTTTCTCTGAATACAGAATGACATTTTTAACAATAAGTTGATGGAAATCAGTGCTATTATTAGACATTTAAAAGCAGAAGGGAATGATTTCTAACAGGATGAGGGGATGTCTAGCTTGCACTTATTTTAATACTCATTGGAAAAATGAATTTGTTTAACGACCACTGCGTTTGCATAATGACTGGCGTTCCATTTAACAGCTACAGAATTTGGTTAATGATCACCACAGAGAAGGTTGTAAAAGTGGGTGTGTTCCCACTTAACACCACTACAACTGGTGGTCATAAGACGAGGACTTATGAGAAGTGTGTCTGCGCATATGTAAAAGAGAAAAATCAAAATACAGTTTGGGGGAGAATATGTCTTTTAAAAGGTATCAATTACTCCAGGGAAGTGGTTAAGTAGAAAATGATAGGAAGGTTATTTGTGTTTGTAAAATAATCTTATTTTTCAATTCCATTCCAAGCTCTGATTGGAAAAAAAAAAAAAAAGTGTGTTTAATCAGCTTTCAAAGCTGGGGCAATTACCTGTCACTTAAAGCAGATTACAAAGGTGGAATTAACCTTGATGGATAGAGGGACAACAATATTTCAAACAGAAGTCCAAAAAGAGAACAATGTGTAATTACTTTGCAGAATAGGATAAGTGGTCGTATCATCCAATCAGTGTTTTTAGCTGCCTGAAAACAAAGATAACACAACTTCACTTTCAGGAATTTCTATGGAGATTCTCCATCATTCAGGTCATGGTTGTCCCAAAGTGTTTTCTTGAAAGGCAACTAGACTTTATTTTTCCAAAAACGAAGTGCAATTTCCTTTTGAAAAAGCACCTCTGAAAAAAAGTGCCTTTCAGGAATATCATTCACCACCTCAAGACACTTTAGCTCAAAATATTATGGAACTGAATAATTTTCCTTGGACTGAAAGAAGAGTCAAGAGAAGAGGACCATCAGAAATGACTAGTGGAGGAAATGCAGGCTAAAACATATAAAGAGCGTGAGCTGAAGAAGCTTCTTGGATGAGAAGCAAAACGTCTTCAAAGAAAAACCAGAAAGTCCACTTGCCTCTTGAAAAAGCACCACCTTTGGGACATATAAAGAACAGTTGCTGGAATTGGGTATGTCTAGTTGAATTAAAGCAAGGACCAGGGGTAACATAAGCGTGCATAAGTGCACAATCATGCCTACCATCCCCGTCCTATTGTCCCCAGTTATTAGTTCCTATTTCTTGTATTTAAACTTATGTTGAGTCTTCTTTCTGTTGTATTGTAAGCTTTTGACAAATAAATAAACTAAAAATAAAAACATGATAGCAGGGTTCCAATATCTGGGGGGTTGCCCCAAAGAAGAGGGAGTCAAGCTCTTCTCCAAAGCACCTGAGGGCAGGACAAGAAGCAACGGATGGAAACTAATCAAGGAGAGAAGCCTAGAACTAAGGAGACATTTCCTGATAATTAGAACAATTAATCAGTGGAACGAGTAGCTTCCAAAAGTTGTGGGTGTTCTAACATTGGAGTTTCTTAAGTGGAGGTTGGACAGTCATTTGTCTGAAGTGACATAGAGGGTTGGTTTAGAAGACTTCCAAGGTCCTTTTCATCTTTGGTTGTTTTGTTAGACACCACTGCTCTCACCTTCGTGAAGATCCCCCTCCAGGACCCGATTCTTCAAACATTGAGAGGAGAACAAGAGAGCTCGGTGCCTGCAGGAGTTGTGGGTGCTTTTAAGAAGACACTGGTCATCCTTTTGTCTAAAATGGTCTAGGGTTTCCTGCCTGAGCAGGGGGTTGGACTAGAAGATCTCCAAGGTCCCCATTCTGTTAATCAAGGAGAGAAGCAATCTAGGGTTCCCGCCTTTAGCTGAGGTTGGACTAGAAGACCTCCAAGGTCCCCATCCTGTTAATCAAGGAGAGAAGCAACCTTGGGTTCCTGCCTCAGCTGAGGTTGGACGAGAAGACCTCTAAGGTCCCTTCCAACTCTGTTATTCTGTGTTTGAATCTCCTTTGGCATAAAAAAGGAACTTCCTCTCCTTTTACTGATTCAGGCCACTGACCTGCGTCAATCACTCCTTTGACCCATCCCCTCCCGGTTTGACCCAACTCCTCCCATTCCTCCTGGTTTTACTACTAAGGCTACTCAGTCCTTGGTCAAGGTCTAACTTCAGTGGCTGTCTGCAAGAATTAAGCAAAAGAGATACAGAGTTTAACCTGCCAGTTTGGCCTTAATTTTGTTTTATGTTGCTTTGCTAGGATTGCACTAAAGAAATTGCACTAAATTGCTGTGTAATAAAACTGGGTATATTCTTTTATTCTTGGTTAGGGCTGGGGAAGAACTTTACAAAGCTTGACATTTAGGATGAATCAACCAATTTGGGAGTCCTATGAAGGCGAATAATGCATTTTTCTAAGCTACATTTGTTATATTTGTATTTTAATCTCTCTCTCTCTCTTTCTCTTTCTCTCTCTCATTCTTTCTCATTCTCTTTTATTCTCTCTCTCTCTCGTTCTCTCTTATTTTCTGTCTCTTTTATTCTCTCTATTTTCTCTCTCATTCTCTCATTTTCTCTCTCTCATTTTCTCTCTCATTCTCTTTCTCATATTCTCTCTCTCTCTCTTGTGTGTTTAATATTTGATGCCTTGAGAAACATTTCTGCAGAATAAACTAATAAAATTTTAAGCTGTTCTGTTTTGTTGTTTTTTAAAGACAGTTTTTAAAGCAGTTCTGATATAGGCTCCATTTTCTGTTCAAATTATATCAATCTTGTGAGTTTTGATCTCAACAGTGGAAATATATGGTTTCTCAAATTTGAAGAACTCTTCCCATACCCTCAGTTTTTTTCTTACCAATTATGGCAAGGCTATCACGCTTTGAGTATTTCTCATAGTCTCTGAGATACACCCATCTTTCCCTGAAAAGGCACAAAAGAGACTTCTAAAAGTTTGTTTATCAGATTCCATATTTTTTATAAGGATAGCTTGCAACTTCCTCATCTGGAGCTCTTCCCACCCAACATTTTCTGACTCATCACCTCAACCAGATGAAACCAAAGGTGACATTTTGGCAAGAATTCTCCCTTACAGGCTGTCCTTGATTTACAAACCACAATTGGGAACAAACCAGAATTTCTTGGTTAATCAAAGTCGTTGTTTAATGAGTTGCAGCCAATTTTTGCCACATTGTTAAATTCATCACATGGTCATTAAGTTAATTCAGCTTTCCCACTGATATTGACTTGTTGGAAGTTGGCTGGGAAGGTCACAAGCGCAGATCACGGGACATTGCCAATACCATAAATACATGTATGCATCGTAAATAGATACCTTGCTAAGCGGTCCAATTTTGTTTAGATGACAAGGGAGAATGCTTGACCGTTGTAAGTACAAGGACGGGCCGTAAGTCCCCTTTTTTCAGTGTCGTTGTAACCTTGAACATTGAAAGTAAGTCAAGAATTCACTGTAAAAAGTTTGAGCTAGGACTGCCATCATAAAAGGACTGCTGCAGTTGGGATTCTTGAAATTAGAATTAAAATTAGAATGTTGATTTAAGTAATTTTGAACCTAACCTGAAAGTATTTTTTCTTTCTTTCTTTTTTGGATGCACATTGTAGCAACTCTGAATTCTAAAAAAGACAGACATCCTTGTTTTCAAAGCAGCATTATTTGGTCCTATTATGTAAAAGATGATCTTCCTCATTTTATTCCTCCTCTTGCTGAGATATTAATCAGTACCTAATCTCTTTTGTTCCTTTTTGCATGTAATTTAATTTGTCATTACCACTTTTTTTCTTTTCTTTTCTTCCTCCTTCCTTCCAATAGTGGTTAGTAGGCAGTTGGGCTCACCGAGGCTCGCAATCAGAATATAATGATGATCGCCTCATCCTCTTTCAGTTGTTTGTTCCAGAAAATACTAATCACAGGAATTAATAAGACATTAACATACAAATGTGCTTATTCTGTTTCTTCACTGGATGATTAGGCAGCCCTCAAGCCTTGTAGGAGCTACTTCATTTTTTATGAGAATGCAAAATCTTGTTAATGAGGACAAGTTGCAAGGGATACTGGAGATTTTAAAAGAGGTCTTTCCAACTAATGGAGATTTAGCTGACCCATCCCTTTCCATTACTAATATCCAGTCATTCAACTGCAACTTGAGAGTAAAAGTGGACTCTGATATGCTTAGGATTCTGCAGTATTAGGATCCTGGCTTATACTCAGAACTGAACTCATGATCAAAGAAGAAGGAGGTCAAACTATTCTCCAAAGTAGCTGAAGGCAGGACAAGAAGCAATGGATGGAATCAAATCAAGGAGAGAACCAGCCAGGACAAGAATATCTCCAGAACATTCCACCAGCTAAATGTAGTATGGACATTGGGAGGAGAAAGGATCATTGTGAGCATCCTTATTGTCTTCCAATCTGAGGTCACCATAGGGTTAGGGTTAGGCTCCATTTCTGAACCAAACTAGGTTAGATTCTAGACTCAACTTTGATTAGACTTACTGGAATCAACCATTGGGTCCATGCATTACATCAAGCTGTATAGTAGTTTATTTCATTTTGACTTATCATGTTATGTCAACAATATAAGCCAAAATGAACTATTGGGGTTTTTAAACTATAGTCCATATTGGTGTTGCAGCTAAACATATATCTTTTGTGATTATGCATAAAGGAAAATTGGCTTAGTATAGTATGTGAATCCCATCTATTGGGTTTAATTTGGCTTTAGTTAATAATTTGGGGCTAATTTTGTAGAGGATATCCTCATCACTTATGTCTCTGGATTTAATCTATGTGATTCCAGACTGAGCTCTTCCTTCCAAAGTTGGTCAAAGAATCAAGACTGTTAATGTTTTATTTTTTCAATATACAGGATGATAGTAGAGAAGATAAGGACTTTTGTTACCCCAGAGTTAAAATGATTTCACAAATAAGATATATTAAGTCACCCAGTGGATGATGCTTTGTTTTCCCAACTTGGTGACTTTATTTTATATGTGTGTGCATTTGTTTACTTACTGATTTAGAGTTTTCTAAATAATCCTCCAGTTTTATTTTCAATATCTCTCTTGTAATGGTAGCAAATATTCACAGTTGATAAATGGCTATAAAAGAGGCACAAAGGAGGCATCTAGGCAAGCTTCCATTTATCATGATCTGTGGTGGTTAGAGTGCAGTACTGCAGGCTACTTCTGACTAACTGACGACTGAGTGCCTGAAATTTGGCAGTTCAAATCTCATCAGGCTCAAGATTGACTCAGCCTTCCATTCTTTTAAGGTCGGTAAAATGAGGACCCAGATTGTTGGAGGCAACGGGTTGACTCTGTAAAACTGCTTGGAGAGGGTTGTATAGCACTGTAAAGCGGTATATAAGTGCTATTGCTATTGCTATCAAAGGATCTAAGACTTAGAAGATTCAAGGCTCTACTTTAAGCAGCACCAAAAAATTTTTTACCTGACCAACAAATCTATTTATGTATGCATGGCATCTCCTACCCAGTACTTGGTTCATCACACATCTTTAAAGACAAGGCTAATGAAGTGCCCCAATATTTCATCAAATTTTGAGTAACACCTTTTTAATCATTCCGCTACCTGAACGAACAGACCTCTCCATATTTCTTGACAATCCAGAGTAGCCATGGCAACCTCCACAATTAATTTTCTCTTGCAGGGGATGCTTTACAGTGCTCCTGAAATTCAAAGTCAGAGAGCAAAGCTGAGGAGAAGAAACTGTTAAAAGAATGAGTGACAGGGACATCAGATGGGTGGGTGAGTGTAAGAGTGTAACACTTTCCCCTCCTTCCTTTAAAGAAAGTGCAGACTCCACCATCAAATGCAAGATTGTATGTACATGTGTTGGGAATGAATGCATGTGTGAGTTTGATGGATTGTCTCTTCCTTGGATGAAAACAGCCAACAAATTTTGTTCATTTTTTTATCTGAGGATCGAGTCAAGAGGCTCAATCTTAAAGACCCTTTGAACCTTTTGAATTGTACCCTCACCAAGACCAAAAGAATTAATCAAGGGAGAACCAACCTAGAAATAAAGACAAATTTCCTGACAATTAGAATAGCTAATCAGTGGAACAACTTGCCTCCAGAAGCTGTGGGTATTCCATCACTGGAGGTTTTCAAGAAGCTATTGGACAACCATTTGTCTGGAATGGTACAGGGTCTCCTGCTGGACCAGGGGGTTGGGCTGGAAGACCTCCAAGGTCCCATCCAACTCTGTTATTCTGTTAGATGGATATCAGTTGCTTTTAGTCCTTTCCAACTGCATCTTTTAATATGTTTATATTTGCAACTATTTGGCTCAAATGGTTTAGGGTCTCCTGCTTGAGCAGGGGGTTGGACTAGAAGACCTCCAAGGTCCCTTCCAACTCTATTATTCTATTACTTGATCGTTGTCCTATGTCCCACCAAGCTCAAAGTTTTCTCCTTATCATCGATGTCCAACAAACATGGTTATGAACAAAAATGTAGAAAATTAAAGTCAGAGGCTCAGAAAGCACCAAGGACCCCCTCAGAATATAATGGGTTCCTGGGTCTCCCCCCCCCCCAAATACAGAAAACCCAGACCAAAAATGTTGGATTTTTTTTTTCAACACAGTGGAGTAAGGCTTTTATCTCAGTATTATTTTTAGTACTGAAATGCAAAAAAACCAACATTCATTAGAAAGGATAAAAGCCAAGATGGTTCCAGAACCTCAGGGAGATGCTACTGATTGGGTTTAGGAACTTCTAAATCATTACTTGTTTGTGTTTATAAAGAGGAATCTTGCATCAAATATCCATCATTATATTTTTTTTAAAAAAAAATCTGAATATATAGTGTGTTTATTCATCTTCTTATCCTTTGCTGTACTTTTTATGAAACACTGTAAAAAGCATGAGTAGAGTGTAAATATAGTTTGATTAGATATCTCTCTGGGTTATTTTTTTGTTTTGTTTACCAAGTGCAGGAATACATGAATTCATCAACAACACAAGGACAAAGGATGTAGCTTACTACGATAGTAAGATGGTCTCTCTTATTTTGCTTTCTTTTATCAAAGCCACTTTGGTATAGTTGTTAAGACAGCACACTAGAAATCAGTGGATTGTGAGTTCAAATCTCATCTGGTGACAAAGCCAACTGGGTGACATTGGGTCAGTCCCTCTGTCTCAGCCCTAGGTAGGAGACAATAGCAAACCACTTCTGCAATTTTGCTAAGAAAACTGCAGGGACACATCCAGGCAGTCTCTGAGAATCAAACATGATTGACACAAAAAGGGATCAAAGCCATCATTGTTTTTAATAGCTGTTATTAGATTTTTATGATCCTCCTATGAGTTTGTCGAATACTGTTTTAAGCCATGTTAGCTACAGGCCAGGAAATTCATCTCCTGAAGAGCAAGTAAGGTGATACTTACGCAGAGAAAACTGAAGTGAGGAAAATACATCATGTAAATTAGCAACTGTAAATTGGCAACCAAGCAGGCTGGGGGGAAAAACATAAATCCTGATCAACATAAAAGTGCTGCAAGAGGAATAGGTTTTACTACCATCTCACCCCACCCATGTTTTTGCCCACTCCTAGTGTGTGAGTAGATGGGTGGGTGTAGGTTAGCATGCATGTATTTATGGCTCGTAAATGGTTCATCTTGGTCAAACCATTTTATGGTGATCCGTTACAAGAACAAGCTGCACAAGTGATCTTTACAAGCAGATTTCCAGTTGATTACTCCCTCAATCTTGTAAAAAAAAAATATTGTAAAAGGCAAAATCTGTCTCTGTTGATTTGATATTGCTGCCATCTACAATTACAGGCATGTGTAGAATGGTCAAGAAGCATGAAAATGCCTGGGAAGGAAAGGAAACCATGTGCAATGTTAACAGGTGGAGCTGAGGGAGAAATTTGAGGAGCTTTGACAGACTTCTTGCTAGCTTCTCTGTGTTATAGAAGTCAGAACTCTGCAGAGCAGATCATGCCCTAACTAAATATTAAAGCTAGGTAGTCACTCAAGTAAAATTTTTGTAAAACTTTTAACCTGAAACCTCAGAATAACAGAGCTGGAAGGGACCATGATGAAGGAGGAGGAGGAGGAGGAGGTTTTTAAGAAGAGATTTGTATGGAATGGTATAGGGTTTCCTCCCAGAGCAGGGGATTGGACTAGATCCTAAAAGGTCCTAAAAGTGGGTATAAATCATAAGTCAAAGCACTACTTGTACTTTTACCATTCTTTCATGTGCTTATGGAATTATCTGAACTTGCAAGAATATTCCTTGACGAAAAGACTTACATTTGGTTGAAAAATACCATTTGCCTTCTTTATCATTACATGCATGGAAGAGATTTGTTCATGATCAAATGGAAAACAAAAAAACAAAAGAAGAGGAAAGGGGAAAATGGCAATTTTTCTCTATTTCCATTTCTAACAATTATGATTGGTGCTCAGTGTGATATTTTTTTCAAAGCTAATGTTTGCCATTCCCTGTCCCCAAAGTAGAACCGTGCTCCAAAAGAACAATTTAGAGAAAAATACTAAAATGGCCTTGAGAAAGTGCTGTTAATGTGTTTTGAATTTATTTTTAGTGCTTAGGATTCTTAGTGTTTTGAACTGATTCTCAGAATGTTTTTCTCCTTTAAAACCTGCTACTTATTTCTAAGCCGCTCTGACTGATAAGTGTACCGAAGAGATTTGTGATTTAACTGGTCTAGAATAATGTTTTTAAAGGTCAGTTTCATGGCAGCACTTCACTAGGACAATAAGCAATATTGCAAAAGTTGATCTAGAAAACACACTTTACAAACATCTCAGATCTTTTAACAGATTGTGGTTTTTTTTCATTATTAATAGGTATGTATTTTTGTTTTTGTACTTTATGTTGTTTCGGTGATTGTCTTAAAAGCAATAAAAAATTTAAATAAAAGAGGTTAGAGGTGAAATCAATCATCTTGTCCAGTAACATGAATGCCATAATCTCTTTTGAATGTGATTTGAACATGACTCTCTCTATACTGGACTTGGGTAACACGCATTAGACCAATGGTGGGATTCAAAAATTTTTACTCCTGGTTCTGTTGGCATGGCTTGATGGGTATGGCAGGGGAAGGATATACTGCAAAATCTCCATTCCTTCCCAACCCCACTAACCTGCTTTCCAGATCAGTTCTCCTGTGCAGGGCAACCAAAGAAGATCCAACTGATCAGCTGGGACTCAAAGGGAGGCAGAGAATAAATGGATGTGGAGCCAGTCAGAGGTGGGATTTGCTGGTTCTCCGAACTTCTCAAAATTTTCACTACTGATTCTCTAGAATTGGTCAGAACCTGCTGAATTACCACCTCTGCATTGGACATGTCTATGGAGATTCTCAGTCTTCCAAGTCATGGTTGTCACAAAGGTACTTTTTCAAGAGGCAACTGGACTTTCTTTGTTATTTCTTGAAGACATTTTGCTTCTCATACAAGAAGCTTCTTCAGTTCAATTTCTTTTTATTCTTCAGAACTGAAAAAGCTTCTTAGATGACAAGCAAAATGTCTTCAAGGAAAAAGAAAGAAAGCCTCTTGAAAAAGTACCCATGGGAAGTGCTTTGGATGTTTGCTTCTGGAACAATTCTCCTGTTGAGTTTTGCAAAACTTTATTAACAGTTTAATGTGAAAATCAGGAGACAAAGCCATTTCCCAAAAGGGAAATATTAAGGTATGAAAACAGGAGAAATAGGGAAATGTTTCAAAACATTTTCAAACTGGAAATGTTAGATAATATAGGACACGTTATGTGGGTACTGCAAGCAAACTTAGAAAATCAAAATCCAAATAATCCTCTTTTAAAAAAAAACTGTGTTGAGCTATGCTCATTTTCAAAGTACTCGGTTCAGTTTGAAGAAGTACAATGTGATGCTCCTGAAGACAATTAAAAAAAGAGCAATTTCATGGAAACATTGATGAAATCTGCACTCTACTTTATCTTATTAGGAAAACTATATTGGAGTTAAAGTAGGTAATTTCGTGCCAGTTAAAATTCAGCGAATGACAGCTGTAGGAAAGAAGTAGAAAATAAAACCAGCAACATTACAATGCCTTTATACTAATCTGTAATACCTTCATCCCTGGAATATTTCAATTCTGATCATCATATCTGAAAAAGAATACAATGATGCTAAAATAATTGTTTGCAGGAGTGATCCATTCAAGGTGATTAGAAGGAGATTTGGGGAAAAGTTTAGAGCAGGAAAAGAAAACCCTTCTTCTGTAAAATTCAACATATGGTCATGGCGGGTAACTTTAATGGCTTTAAAATGGAATTGGATGAATGCATGGCCAGGTCTTTTAAGGCCCTGTCCCACTGGCCGACGGACGCAAAATGTATGCATAAAAGACACAGCGGACGAGCAAAATTTTGGGGGTGGCTCCATCCATTGTCATCCGCTCCAAAAAGTGGCAAAAGTTTGCAGAAACAGAATGGAAAAGAACGGAAAAGAACGGAAAAGAGCGGATGTGGGTAGTATGTACTGGGGATGTTCATAGGAAGCCAAGCGGATTGAAGCAGATGACACCTCCGAAGGGCTTCCGGGGGAGAATTGCAAAGCGGAAGCATAGCGGAAGGGGTGGATGCATAGCGGATGAAGCAGATGCATCACGGATGCCGATAGGAAACAAAAGGGATGCCGCATGGATGTATATCGGATGCAAAGCATCCACTGCGCATGCGGGGAGTATGAATTGCATCAGCTCCATGGATATAAAAGGATGCAGTATGCACGCAGTCAGCATGCAGGGGAAAGACGTGCTACCACATACATTTAGCAGGAACACCATGGTTCATCAGTCAGGCAAGAAGAGGAAGCCCGTGCCTACTTGTTCCAGCCCTGGCAAGAAGGCCAGAACCAGCATCCCACCCCCGGCACTGACTCTGAAGCTGCTGCTGTTGCTGCTGCTGCTGCTGCTGCTGCTGTGATGGACCAGCCCCAAGGCCCTCAAAGCCTTGCTGCTGAAGGCCCTGCTGCTCAAGCCCCTGAAGGCCCTGCTGCTCAAGCCCCTGAAGGCCCTGCTCAAGCCCCTGCCAGAGGGAGAAAGAGGCAAGGAAAGGAGAAGGGAGAGAGGAAACAGTACACAATTTCCAAGGAGCATGAGGATGAGGTGCTGGAATGGCTGAGGGAGAACGAGTACCTCTGGAGAAAGGGCCACAGACTGTATCGGGACACCAAGAAGAAGCAGGCAGCTTGGAGAGACAAGGCAGAGAGCCTGGGCTACACTGCAGAAGTACTCCTGGGATGGTGAAAGCACATGCACACTTGGTATGGCAAGCTACACCTCAAGAAATCCGGGCAGGCCGCTGTCAAGCTCACTGACCGGGAGATGTACTTCATGGCCAAGTGCAGTTTCTTGGAGGGTGAGATCCGCCACCGAGGAGCAGCCCCTCTGAGACCCCTCTCCCTCAGACAGCCCACAGACAGCCAGTCCTCTTCAGCCAGGAGCCAGCTACCCTGTCCAGGCAGGTGTCTTCAGAGGGCCCCATGGCAGAGACCCCCCCGACAGCTGCACTCCCCATGCTGGCAGACTTGGAGGATCCCGTGAAGGATGACGCCCTGCTGTCACAAATGGAGGAAGAAGAAGCAGCCACCAGAGGCCAATCCACCCCCAGCCCCACCCCCAGCTCCAGAGGATGCAGGCAGAGAGGCAGACTGGAGGGCCAGGACCACAGTGTGCTGTTGGAGATCAGGGACACAATGAAGACCAGCACAGAACTTCTCTCTCAGCTGGCCCACAGTGACATACCATGCTCGGACCGGAAGCCCTTCATCACCTACGTGAGCCAGACCCTGAGGGACCTGCCCAAGGCCCAGTACCAGGTGATGAAGCAGAAGATCACAGCACTTGTGCACAACCCTCAAGGCCCAGCTGAAGCTGCTCCTACCCAGTCCAGGTCTGCTCCTCCACTCCAGGCAATGTCATAGCCCTTCCACGGCTTTCAACAGCCCCTCACCTGCCAAGGCTACGACTACCAGGACTTCCCACAGCAGAAGCAGAACTTCCCAGTCCAGGCCCAGGTTCATCGCACGCCATAGAAGCCACTCCTCACCCAGCTGCAGACCAGACAGCCCCACTACACTCCTCCCAACCCTTCCTCCACCCCACAGCCAAGCCCGTCAACGGACAATCTGTCATCAGTATTGGGCCTGACATCTCAAGTTCTTGATGAGGGGCCTCTCAACCTCATGGGACTGAGTCAGCTCTCGGACAGCTTCCTGAACACACCATCCTCTGTTGTACCCTCGGGGCCAAGCACCCCAATGGTGCCTCAGACCAGCATTCAAGCCACAGCCACCTCCACAGTCATTGCCCACTTAACAGCTGAGACCAGAGACATGACTCAGAGTGACTGAGAAAAGTCTCAGAGACTGAGTTGTACTTGTTAAGTTTATCTTTGCTTAAGACACTTTACTTGGTTCATTTTGCTTTTTTAATAAAGTCATAAAGTTTACCTAAGAAAGTTAATAAAGGTTATCTTTGCTTAATACACTTAATATAGTTTACTTGGTTCATTTTGCTTATTTAATAAAGTCATAAAGTTAAGAAAGTTAATAAAGGTTATCTTTGCTTAAGACACTTAAGACACTTTACTTGGTTCATTTTGCTTATTTAATAAAGTCATAAAGTTTACCTAAGAAAGTTTATAAAGGTTATCTTTGCTTAAGACATTTGGTTCATTTTTTTACTTAATAAAGTGTTGGTGAAAACTTTGAAAAAAATGGTTAGCCTTTGCAAATGCTTGTGGGATAGATAAGGATAGTTGTGGGATAGATAAACCTCCAGTGCAACCATAGTGGGACTGTATGATCCACCATCCCAGCGATCCAGATGATTTTCTCCCCCTTTTTATAGAAAATATTGGTTGTCCGCTATGGGGCCTTCTCCATACTCTAGACATACTGCAGACATCCTAAATATACGAGATACATCCCAGATACAAATGTTTTGTCCATTTTGAATCCTTTATATACAAGATGCGTCCTCTTACATCCTTTCTATTTCCGTGCTACTAACACTGTGTAGACGTTCCGTATACCTTTTGTTTCCTCCCCCTTTCCGTTTTCAGCTGCAGTGGATGTGAGTTGAGGGGATGCCCAGAGGATGCAGAGAGGATACAGTGGATGTTTAACGGATGATAATGGACAGAGAAAGTTTGTTGCCCGTATATGTCGCGGATGTACATCGTACGCAGCGGAAAGTTCATCCGTTCACAAAGTTTTGTGCAGCTCAAAATTTCTTGTGTGGATGAAATTGCAGTGGACGGATGCTCGACGGATAGAGCATATGAAACACGTATGCAATGAGTACACAACGGATGCACAGCGTTTTCCAACGGATGGCAAGCTTTTTTTAATGTTTTACATCCTCTTTGCATCCGTAAGTGCAGTGGGACCGAGCCTTTAAGAGCTAAATACCAATTTCAGGGGAATATTGGTGGGAAATGTTTCTATTATGTCTCTATTTCCTCTGCAAGCCACCTGTTGACCACCATGGAAGAAAATGTTGGATTAAGAGTTGGCCACCATAAGAAATAAAACATTGGATTAAGATAGGTCTTGACGTAACTTCCATCGGTGGGTTTTTTCTTGGATGTTTGAAAAGCGGAGACTGAGGGAAAGGTTAATGTTACCAAGAATGTTCATATCATCAGGAGTAACCAGTTTGTACATGTGAGTAGAGGAAGTAGGTTTGTTGTCCCATTAATGAAGAGATCCTCTGTGAACCATTTTTGGCTGGTTGTTGCTTTGCTTATTGGAAAGATCAATATTTGGTTGTGCATGGAGATGACAGGCGAAGTTTTGCACTGGCTTCTCCAGAAATACTGCATGAATCAAAAACAGGGGTTGGAAAATATTTACAGCCCCTCACATCCCAGACATAAACTGTTTCAACTCCTTCCCTCAAAATGACTCTATAGAGCACTGCACACCAGAACACAAGACATAGGTTTAGTTTTTCCCTGAATGCCATCATTCTGCTAAACAAATAATTCCCTCAAAACTGTCCAACTATTACAAAGTCTGCACTACTATTACTGTTAACCTTCTCATCACTCTTTATCACCCATCCCCTCCCACTTGTGACTGTATCACTGTAACTTTGTTGCTTGTATCCTTACGATTTTTATTGATTGTTTCCCAATATGATTTGATTTCTTATTGCACCCTATGACTATTATTAAGTGATGGTTCTTGACTCTTGACTAATGTATTTTTCTTTTATGTACACTGAGAGCATTTGCACCAAGTCAAATTCCTTGTGTGTCCAACCACACTTGGCCAATAAAGATCTTCTCTTCTCTTCTCTTCTCTTCTCTTCTCTTCTCTTCTCTTCTC
>BLBF01000045.1:3473452-3497789 GCA_015471245.1 Laticauda colubrina | reverse complement strand
GATAGATAGATAGATAGATAGATAGATAGATAGATAGATAGATAGATAGATAGATAGATAGATAGATAGATAGATAGACAGGGATATAGATAAGTAGATAGATAGATAATAGACAGACAGACAGATGCTACTTCTTTATTATTCGAATTGTATGGCCATTCATCTATCTGAGAAACTATGGAGTGAAGAAACAAAAATGAAATGTTACCTTAAACCAAATCCACTGTATCTCACTGAGGCTCAATACAAACAACAGTTAGCCAAAGATTAGCCTTTAACCCAATATTATCTACTTTTGCTTACAATAGTGATCCAAAACCTGGAAGCCTTTCTTGGCTTTGCTACCTAACATCTTTTGGGTAATAGATTTCTGGGAACTAAATTGGTTTTTTTTTTCACCTTTGAAGAAGCTGTGGTCTTCCTTTGGCCATAGCATCCATTGCTATGTCCCTCTCTTGATCAAACCCTGGAGAACCAAATATTCAAATTCTGAATTTGTTAGAAAACCACAGGGATAACCGTGGAGAAATTATGCATTGGCAGTTACAAAACCAGGTTTTCAGCCTGGGAAAAATGGGCTCTTACTCCCTTGGAGAAGAGAAGGAAAAGAAAAGTCCAGGGTTTTTTTGATGATAGTCAAGCTTTTAAGATTTTGTTGTAGCCTTTTTGATTAATGGATTGGTTGGTTGGTTGGCTGGCTGGTTGATGATTGATTATATGCCATCAACTCATTTTTTACTCTGGCGATCACATAGGTAGGTTTTCTCCATGATGATCTGTCCCCGGTCTAGTTCTTTAGATCTTCCAATGGTGCCACCATAACTGAATTCATCCCCCTTGCTGTTGGTCATCCTCTCCTTCACTTTCCTTCACCCTTTCCCAATGTTAGATCCTTGTTCTAACCTAGATCAATAAAACAGAGTTCCCTCAAAGTTGTGCAGTCTGTTTCTTGACCTGAACTACTTTGAAGGATCAGTAGTTTCAATCTGGAAGATGGAGACAGGGACAATTGGACAATTAGACTTTGGGGAGCATTTTGTGTAATTTCAAAACAACACATCTTTACAAGAGCAATTAGTAAGGGATGAAATATAGACCCATTTGCTTTTATCTTTTGGTCAAGTGCAGCAATGGAATCATTTGACTTTTTTCCACCACTTAGATTTGTAACCATCTAGAATAACAGAAACTCTTCTAAATATGCTGCTTAAATGAGGTGGAGAGGGATTTTTGCTGGGTTGTTTTTTTTTTTTTGGGGGGGGGGGGTGGAGACACTGACGCTTGGAAATTATGTCCAAGTTTTTTTCCTTCTCCTACTTTGAAACCTGTTGTTCTGTCTATTAACACAGCCTCCTCACCCCCTTTAATAAATCCTTTCTAATAACATTCTGAGATTTATCTCCTTGCTCACTTAATGGTATCTGCCTGAATTCTAACTGTAACTTGGACGAGAAAAAGGAGATAAAGGAATAAAGTAATGTACAATTTCCAACCCCATTATGGCAACTCTGAATATCGCATGCTTCAGGAAGAAAAGTAATTTAGACAACATAACAACAAATGCCATAATTCAAAATGGAAACTATCCATCACAGGTTCAAAGAATATTTTTTAGTGTTCTAAGGAAAATACTCAGACATTCTTATAAGGAGTGCATTAAAACAAATTGATTGACTTAATTTGGGGATAAATGGTAAAACACAGCAAGTGACAGCTACACATAGTTCCCCCCCCTTTTTTTTCCAGGTATACAGGATTCATAATTATGAGCAATATACTGTCATAATGCAAAATGAAAAGTAACTATTTTTTAGAACCCCCCTTTTTTTTCAAAAGTATTACCAAATGCTTCTTTTTCTTCTTTTTTTCCCCTTCCCTTGGCCTGATTTATAGCTCCACCATGCTTTTGACAGTTTGAAAAATTCGAAGTATGTAAACGGCAGTCAACAATAAGAGGA
Organism: Laticauda colubrina; assembly: GCA_015471245.1. Classification (NCBI taxonomy): domain Eukaryota; kingdom Metazoa; phylum Chordata; class Lepidosauria; order Squamata; family Elapidae; genus Laticauda; species Laticauda colubrina. The sequence continues at coordinate 3,495,831 of BLBF01000045.1, read as the reverse complement.
AAAGACTGATTTACATCTTACATTTAGCATTCTGGTGCTGAAAAAATATGGAAAGTTGCTAGGAAAGTTACTGGATTTTGTTTTTCATTGTGTATTTCCCTACTCATCGATAATTCAGATAGCTTCATGCATATCTCCTACTTTCATGGGAAAATCGACTTAAAAAGAAGACTATTGCTTGTCTTCTGAACAACTCCTTATTTGCATGTATATCAATGTCTACACCTCTATCATCTATATGTACTCTTGCATCTCCCTGTTACTCATACTTGACCACTTCCCCAATACTGAGAGTTGAATTCTATACACACCAAGTTTGAGAAATGCAGGTCTATATTAGCACTGAAAAAGTGAAGGAGGAATGCAAGTTGTGGCATTTCTGAAACTAATGATGAAACATATAGACCAGAATAAGGTGGTGGACTAGACAAGAAACATCCAGGTTCAAGTCCATTCTTAGATCCATTTTTTCAGCAATGGAAGCTCTTTAGATGACTTTAGGTCTGTCTCTGAACATTTCATGGGAGGAAAGAATGCTCTATACTCAGTATTGGAACAGTGGGATAAATTCTACAAATTAAACAGTATGAAATATCATGTATCATTTGTTTGACGTTCTTCAGTGGAACTGCCACAGTAGAAGAGATCTTAGAAGATAGAAAAACCCCATATATCTTAAATAAATCAAGTTGCTCTACTTAGAGGAAATACATCCTGGAAGAAAAATTGAAGATTATATTGATATTGAGTGAACAGCTGAATTCTGTGAAAAATATCCACTCAAGGACTCAGAAGAGAAAGATGACCTAAGAGTAAAGCTCTCCTTATAAACAAAAGATTCCCCAAGGGTAAATTGCACTCAAACTTATGAGTTCCCTAGAGTCCAGGTTTCAAATGACCATAGTTACTGGAACATTGCCTGCTGTCCCTTTGTCGATTTGTGATTTACCTCTGGCATATTATTCTCTTTGTGTGTGATTCTACCCTGAACTTCAGCTATAAATCTTTCAACCAACCAGTCCATCAATTGATAGAGTGGCCTTTCATTTTCTTGACTTGGTTCCATTTGCATGACATCTTTGTTCAAAACAAAGAATGAGCCATTTGACAGTCAAGTCTTGTTAGTGTTTATTTAGGATGGGCTCAGGATTTTGAGAGAGCTGAACAGCTGAAGCACAGTTTGCAAGAAGATCTATATGCCATACACAATAGGATTTTTTTTTTTCTGAAAGGGCATTTGAAACTTCATGGATCTCCTACTAGTTCCCATAATTTGCTCTCTTCTGAGGGGAAAAAAGTTTGTGAAACCTTCAAAGTGGCACTATCAATTTTAGCAGCTGGTGCAAATGTTCCAATTTCATTGCTTGTTAAGACCAGCCCCAGTGATCTGGGCACAGCTGCATGGAATAATTTTAATTGGGGACATCTACAGATACAACTGTCATTGTGAATACCAGCTTGACTTGTTTAGAAATAAAGGATTTGGTGAAATTATAGCCTATCAATAGTTACGAGGTGCCTCAAAAGACACTATGCTTTTGATTTGATTTCTTTTTGATCTCGCTTTTCTCCTATGGCTCTCCTGCTAGCATATGAAAAATTCCAGCCAGGGGATAACTAAAGCCAATCTGGCTTAAATTTAGCCCTACCATTGAACTTTGATCATCCTTTGAGACCAGAGCTATTAGAATACAAAAGGAGGTAATAGTAGCTTCCAAAAACAGTCTAATTGAAGACAGACATATTAAGTAATTGAAGACAATATTTAGTAAATATTTATGTCAGTAGATTGAGTGAATAATACTCAGTTGGTTTAGGACACACAGTGTGTACTGCCCCACTAAAATTATGGAGAATATTGTCAAGATCAAAGAACATGCAAGTAAGAACACCATTGTCCTTTCCTTTGAAGTAAGGAAATCAATGAGGGGGAAGATAATCATTCATCCAGTCATTCATCCCATTACATCACAACCTGGAGAAGATAAAGGAGCATTCCCTTTCTCTCTCTTCTTTCTCAATCCCTAAAGCTATATCAAAATGGATCCTTGCAACATCCTTTATAATTATTTATGAAGAAGCAAATGGACTCACTGGCACATCAAACCTTTTTCTCATTATCCCGTTCTATTCTCGCCTATTGTAGGGCCTCTTTTTGTATATGCAATTGTTTGACAAAAAGAGTAGATAGAAGAACTGTAGATGGACAGATTCAATTCTAAATCAGGTCATGCTGAATGGTAATTCTCACCACTTCAACTCTGAACATCTTTTTTTTAAAAAAAATATTTTTTATTAAACAATTTTTCTTATATACAACATCATTTTCATTCATTACCCTTTCGTGACAGTATACATACTTTTACATAAATCTTAACGATCTATATACTTGTCTATGTTGCTTAATCTATCTTTATCCACTATATCTTTTACTTTATTATCTTATTGTCTTCTTCTCTATTCAACTCTATATCTATTATTTAGCCAATCATACAGTACATTCCACGTCAAATAATAATCCGTTTCCTCTCTTTTATCTCCATGGTCAACTCATCCATCTCAGCACACTCTAGTATTTTTCTTATCACATTTTCCTCTGGTGGCATACTTTCATTTTTCCAATTCTGTGCATAAGTTATTCTTGCTGCCGTTAATAAATGTAGCATTAAATACTCTGTTTTCTTATCATATTTTCCCATTATTATATCTAATAGGAAAGTCTCAGGTACTTTGATCATCTTCTGTATTCAACAACATAGCAGAAGGACCACAATGGCAGACATAAATCAAATCCCATTTGCCTAATCCAAAATATATCCCAAGGAAGAGAGCCTGCTGAAAGGCCAGATCAGATCATAAAAATCATTGACTTGGAAGAAGCCATTGAGATCAGTAGAACAAGCCTTCTCCTCAGGGCAGGAACTCAAATTTCATTATCCCCACCATACAGCTGCACTCTTGACTGATAAGAGAAAGTCTTGTCATCCTCTGTGCAACAGCAGCTTGGCTATTTAAATGAAAAATAAAGGTGTTTCTAAACACCTTCAGGTTGTGAAAGAGTTGGGTGGTCCATACATGTGAAATATAGAATAGAATAGAATAACTGAGTTGGAAGGGACTTTGGGGGTCTTCTAGTCCAACCTCCTGCTTAGGCAGGAAACCCTACACCACTTCAGACAAATGGTTATCCAATCTCTTCTTTAAAACTTTAAAACTTGGAGCATTCACAGTTTCTGGAGACAAGTTGTTCCACTGATTAATTGTCCTCACTGTGAGGAAATTCCTCCTTAATTCTAGATTGCTTCTTTCCTTCATTAGTTTCCACCCATTGGTTCTTCTTGTCCTGCCCTCAGGTACTTTGGAGAGTAGGTTGACTCCCTCTTCTTTGTGGCAGCCCCTGAGATATTGTAATACTGCTATTGTGTTACTCCTAGTCCTTCTTTTCATGAGACTAGACATACCCAGTTCCAGCAACCGTTCTTTAGATGTTTCAGACTCCAATCCCCTAATCATCTTTGTTGCTCTTCTCTGTACTCTTTCTAGAGTCTCAACATCTGTTACATAAATGAAATAAATACATCTCTGGAAAAAATATCTATAAAGATTGTCAATCATCCAGGTCATGGTTGTCCCAAAGGTGCTTTTCAAAAGGCAACTGGATTTTTTTGCTTCTTGTTTTTTTTTTCTTTTGAAAACATTTCACTTCTCATTCTTCAGAACTGAAGAAGCTTCTTAGATGAGAAACAGTATATTTTTAAAAGAAAAAAAAAAAAAAGGTCCAGTTGCCTTTGGGATGTCTGGAAGAACTGCTGAAATCACAATTGTGTCTGGGATGCCAAAAAGCATATTTCCTGTTGATTTGATTTGATTCATCCGGATTGTTTAGTTTAGAATTTGTGATTTTAATAAAACACAGCATCTTTCTTGTCAGTGCTTTGGAGGATGGTTTTAAAAAGGCCCAAATGAGTAAAAAATGCATGGGGTTCAGCTGGTTAATGTTGCAGATTGGCCAAGAAAGTCATGTCTGCAACTACCAACTCATTTGCATTCACAAAACCAGAAGAAACCTTGATGTCAAGCCGCAATCAGGACTGTATGTATAAATGGGGCAATTGTGGGAACAGCTGGCCAGTTGTGCACGGACAATTATCCAAATCACCCATCCTGCAATTGCTGTAATAAGACCTTCATTTGCAATCCACCCAGCTTAAAAATAACAGCTTTTCATTTTGTGCAGAGGAATGTCATTTTGGAGAATAATGGAGAGTAATGAGTTGTCGCTCTTGGGGTTATTTTTAAGATGTAACCCATGGTGGTATAATTCTTCGTGGAAAAGTGCTGAGATCATTGGTTTTCCAGTGGGCCATCCATTGGATGTTCTGTTGACTTAATCATTTCCATGTCTCACAAAGAGGTCGCTTTCCAAGTATGGCCTTTTTTTGAAGAGCTCTTTTGAGGGAGATTGAGATTCACAGAAGTGTTGGGGGCAACAAATATAATGTTCTGGTGGCCCACTTGTCAACAGACTCCATAAACAGAATTGACATTTTGTTTTTATTGTCGTATTGAAAGAAAATCTGGAACTTCTAGAAGATGTTTACGAGTGATATAGAAAACATAGACAGAGGAGATGACAATAGAAGAGAATGTTTATAGATCAGGGTTGAACTGTGGGGTCCTCGATGCTCTCTGAGAATAGAAGAGAAGAGAAGAGAAAATGAATGGAATGGAATGGAATAGTATATAGGATTGAAATGGAACAGAATGGAATAGGGAATAGGGAACAGAAATAGAAAACTTTATTGGCCAAATGTGATTGGAAACACAAGGAATTTGTCCCCTTGTCTCTGACCTTGGTGAGGCCAAAGGCATGGCTTTTGAATGTTTATCCAATATGCACATACTGTACCCTGAACATGATCAGGCATCAACATATGCCAATACATTTATGAAATTTTGCATCTTAAAGTAGGATCTACTCTCCTCCATTTTTGAAGAAATGGATGTTCTGCATTTAGGGCTGAATAGATATTTACTTACAAAGCTGATGTTCAGGGTGTGCTTTTTCCTTGAAATAAATGGAAAAAGGAAGCCAGCTTTGGAGATTATGAACTAGTCCTTCTGGACATCTTAACAAGAGAGAGAGAGAAAAAAAATCCCACGCTAAGTAACTCTTCAGAAAAATAAAGTCTTGGATATTTTGGCAGTCTGGAAGAGAATGAAGTGACACAAACAAAGAGGGGAAAATGACAATGGCTTGTACCTGAAGAGATTAGATAATTTGGTGCAGATTGCTTTGACAACTGACAGACTGCTGAGCAGTGGAGCAGCTCTTAACGTTTATCCTAACAGAAACAGAGCATTCACTTATAGCGGGGATATTCTATTAATCTTGCATTTAAATAGAAAGAACATTCACCTACAGATACCAGTTTTGACTCTGTTCTGCTTAAAAGTAAATGCATAAACAACAACCCAGTGCAAAGCTATGGGTGTGTCAAAAGTGGCTATGAATTGTACTGCTCGAACTATTCTTTCTGACAGAACTCTAAAAATGTTGGATGTTGCCAATCTGACCTCCCATCTCTATGGAGTTGGCTTGGTTCTAGATCCTGGGTCATGATTTGTACCAGTTGGTACCAGTTGGCAAATATTTGCAAAGCTATCATCTGGTGGTGCAGTGGTTAAAGTGAAGTATTGTAGGCTAATTCAATTCTCACCTGTTCAAGGTTGACTCAGCCTTTCATCCTTCTGAGGTTGGTAAAATAAAGACACAGATTGTTGGGGGCAAGAAGCTGACTCTGTAAACTGCTTAGAGAGGGCTGTAAGGGTAAGTAAGGCTGTAAGGCTATAAGTAAGTGGGCTGTACTTATATACTTTGAGGCAGTATATAAGTCTAAGGGCTGTTGCTATTGCTATTGCAGGTGGAGTCTTAAGAGTGTAACCAAGAGCCACCCAACACTCATCTTCTCTTAAAAGTCGAGGCCATAGCTTGTCTGCACACATCACTGAAGGATGGTTATTCAACCGCTGCATTAATTTATATGACTTCCTCTTCTTAAGACTCTAAGCAGGTTGTGATAGAATCACCATTCCACCACAAAGTACCATCCAATGAAATAAAAGCAACAGCAGCCAAGTGGTCTCCTTCAGCATTTCACCTGTAATTTGGTAGCTCCCACTCTATTGCAATTCCTGTCCCAAAGGTTCAAGGAAACAGCATGGTCTTGGGTATCTTTGAAAAAGACAATAAGGTGGGAACCAACTTTAGATTGGAGTCCTGCTTTCTGGCAACCACTCTTCATGGGAAGGGGGATCCTCAACCAGATCTCTAGTCATCCATGAAGTGGATGGTCAGATTCTGACTGGTCAGACAGTGCCAGAGGAAAGGAATAAAGACCCAAAACATGAGTTTGTCTGATACAGGAAGGGCTTGGAAGGAGTAGCCATTTAAAGTCCAGCTAGAATGAGAATCGACAGAAGATGTCTATTTTAACATGTTTTTAGTTAATTTTTTAGGTGCAAAATGTAAGCATGCTTATTTGTATTGATGGTAAGAAGTAACAAAATTGGAGACTATGACAAAATTGTGGATTCTATACTACAATTCCCAGTCTCTCAACTCCTTTTTGACAATATTCTCTCCTCTTGCATTTTCTTTTTCTCACTCACCACGGTGCCACCTTCTTTCATCTTTTAATTTTTTTGTTACCAGACCTGTCATTCGCTTCTTATTTCCTCTGAATCCCTGACTTTTTTCCATCCTACTTACAAAATAAATCAAGTTTCCCAAGAGTGAGACTGCTCCTTAGTCCACCAGCCTAGAGATCTACCTAGGCTAGTTGTAAACCATAAATTGTTGTCTTGGTATTAATGCTAATGTGAATTTCAGACAACTCATCTCTTTCTTGATTATTTATTAGGTTGAGAGACTACCTGGCTCCAGAATGGCCATGAAGAGCTTACAGTTAAACAATAGAAAGCAATTATTATTTTTTCTTTGTGTGCAGACAAACCACACACCCTGTACACAATGGATGGTTTCCCCAAACATCCTCCCCTAAGCCTGGGAAAGCAGCCAAGTTTTTAAAGCCTTCTGGAATATCATCTGGGTGGTAGCTACTCTGAAGTTTTATCCCCCTGGTGCAAAAAATGAGTGTGATAGAAAAAGCTCTGTTAATTGGCTAGAAGGAAAAATAAAAAACAGCTAGTTCTAAATTTGCAACAACAAAACTCTATCCATTAACTCTGGTGACTGCCTGTCATGTAGAGCCAGCAGCCAGTGAGAAAGATGTAAGAAACTGCATTTGCATCAAAAGAGTTTATCAGTGAAGCACAGGTAGTGTTTCAAACTTGACAGCAGGTACTTATTAATAATGGTATATTCCCACCCTTTCCTGCCACCATTCGCTTCTCCCGCCCCTGGTAAAATGTTAACTTTTCAAGTATTTTAAAACACTACCCAGAGACTTAATGGCTTTTCAGTTTTTGAAAAGGGAAGGCAAGCTTGTTTTTAAATTAGTCGGTTTTGGCACTTTTCTTCAGAACCCAGGGCATCTCTTTGCAAATCCTGCCTTTTCAAAAAGGCCATTTGGGAGTACAGTGGCTGGCAGAATTATCACCTTGCTGCCAATAGCTTTGTCCTTGGTTAATTTTAATATTGCTTCATGCATATTGCTTGGGTTGTATGAGCTTTTTCAAGTAAAGCAGATAGAAAACTAAGCTAAGCTAATTTGACTTTGCCGTAAAGTTTCGTTTACAGAATCATGCAAGTCTGAAAGTGCAAAGCTTCTGCTATCACTTTTACAGCTTGATAACTTAGTGAAGGTCCCTCCTGAGCTCTTGCCCTGCCCATTATGGGGTCTCTTACATGTCCATTCAGTCTTGCTGTGACAATGTCTGGAGCCAAAAGTTTAGTACTTCAATTTTTCCATGAATTCGTTCCTAAAGAATTTTTTTCTGAAAAATTGTGCCTGCTTCCATAATGAGCCTCTCACTTGCATGAAGAAATTAATGTAATCTAACCATTTTGAAATGGCTGATAATGCAATTGAACATGGATTATCATAACTTGAAAGAAATGATTAAGAGATACTGCTTCATTTTCAGTGATTACCAGAAATGGGGAAAGATATATTTCACAATGGATTTTGAGTAATTTTCCTGTTAATTCCAGGATGAATGCAACTTGACAGCTGATATAGTTTTGTTAAGATTCAGGTGACTTGATATACCTTTCCTCCTCCTCCTCTTCTTCCTCCTCCTCCTCCTCCTCCCCCTCCCAATAGATTGTGCTTACTAGCAGATTTTGTTGGTTTAAAAAGTGACTTCTGTTCCACTTTGGCCTGAAAGAATTTTTTTTAACACTTTCACTTAGTATATTGCTAGCCTGGGGGAGAAGGAATCAGATTGCCAGGGGTTCCGATCTAATATTAATTTATTAATGAAATGCAAATGAAGTCATGAGGCAAAAGACATAGACAGATGGTCCCTTCTCTTACCTGTGCCACGGAGTCAGGAAATGTGATCAGGAGGCAGGATGTGAAATGGCCTTTAAATGATGGAAGGCCTGGAACTAGCTTCAGGGACATTGAAGTTGTCATTGGTATTGGGACACTGGCAGAATTAATGTCTGATAAAGGCCTGCATGCAAATGGCGGCCCCCAGGCTGCTATCTCCATATCTCCATTCCTGATTGAAAAGCCGCAAAGTTTCCCCCCCTTTTTTTTTCTTTTTCAAGTGACTTGTTGGTTAAGTGAATAGATAGAAATGAAAAATGGCTTACCTGATTTATCTGATCCAGTATCTGATCCAGAGGTGGTATTCAGCAGGTTCTGACCAGTTCTGGAGAACTGGTAGTGGAAATTTTTAGTAGTTCGGAGAACTGGCAAATCCAACCTCTGACTGGACATTTTGCAGTATCCTTCTCCTGCCACACCTACCAAGCCACGCCCACAGAACCGGTATCAAAACAAAAATTGAATCCCACCATTGATCAGATCCAAGTAAATTTTGTAACAAACCACTGAACAACAAACACAGTTAATTTGAGAGTCAGAAATATGTGCTATATGTAGGAGCCTGAAGGTGGAGTTAAGAGAATCATCAGCATAGAGTCTTGAATTCCATTGACCTTTATCTAGTGCCAATTTAGTTTTGACTAAAGTTAGTTGATTAGATTCTTGTGTATCGGCATGAACAATAAATCAGGTTAACTAGAATTTATTGTGCGGTCTTGATTCTTCATGCCTGATATTATGGCTGCCAAGAGTCTCATTATGATTTAGAATGGAAGTGTTATTACTTTTCATCCACGTGTCTCATCTCAGAGTTTGTGCAAAGAAAAAGATCTGGGGAAGAAAGACAGCAGGTGTCATTCCCTTCCTTCTACCCATATTGTCATTTTTGTCTTGGCACCAAGGATACCAGGGTATGTGTGATTTTTGCCTTTTGTTAACTTTCCATTCCTCTTTGTCAATCAAAGTGAAGTACATGGCGGCCATTTAAAGCTCACAAGGAAATCCTGTGATGGAAAGAAAAGGCAATCAGGAGAAGAACACTGGCATCTGATTCTGTTCTTTGTTATAGCGGCATCTAGAAAGAAAGAGTGCCAGTCAATAAGAAGTTCACACTCTGCAAAAGGAATTAGTTAAAAAGCGAGTCAGCAAAAGTTGGTCAGAAGTGCTTCACTGCATGTTCATTTTTTGTTGTATCTGCATTCTTCAGATACAAGAAAAACTCCTTTTAGTCCAGATTGAATTTGAATTCAATGATTGAAATTCAAAGATGGCAAGGAATGGAATCTGGCCAGGTGTATTTTCTCTGAGAATCCAGTTTGGTATAACAGCAAGAAGCAAGGTAAACATCATTAGGGATTGAGAGTCACTGATTTCAGTTCAACTGCGGGCTTATTGTATTCTTGCTTATTCTGAACAATTTACTTAAGATGCTGAACTCAAGTGGAAGCTTATCTATGATTTGCTGCTAGACCTTCTTAATTGTAGGTACTGAGGATTTAACCGAGGTCCTCCAGCAGCTAATATATACTGTATGATCAATCACTGAGTTACAACTTTTTTCATTGGTTCCCTCAACAAGCTTTGGACTTCCATTCCTAGATCCCTCAATGTGTCAGATGTATTCTCGTCATTTATTTTTGAAATCCAGATCTCCATCCAAACAATACCTGGCCTCTGACCTACTTAGCCTCAGCAAAATGAACTGGACCATATGCTAACAAATGTCATTCAAGGCTGATTGGTTCCTTGAACCTTTGGAAGTTAATTTCCCTACTACTAAGGTAGCTGGTTCCATCTCTAATATTCTTCAGCCATCATTTGTCTCCCTATGCCTCAAAGATATTGGAAAGTTGATTGAAGGAGGCTGGTCCAATCAAAGGATCTGATTAAAGTGAACTTGATATCTTTCTAGTTACCTTTGTGTGAAACGAAATGTCTTCTCTTTGGTATTGTGAGGAATATGGAGAAACGATGTACTTGGAGACTGACAATGCCACAGAGAGTTTGCATTCCTTGTTGCGCTTTTCAAAGGAATATAAAATGAGAGTCACAGCAATGTCATGGAAACAGATCTCCTTCTCTCCTTCCTTCAGAGCTCTTGATACTGTATTTCAGTAATGATTCACCATTCATTTCTTTTCAAGTCCATTTCTCTTTACCACCAAGCTGCTCCTTTTCTGATATCACAGTCCTTCACTTCTACAGTTATCACAACCCTTACTGGCTGATCTGCCTCCAGAAAGCTCAAGCAGATAAGAATGGACATCCTAGTCTCACACTGCAATTTTGTAGGTGAAAAGGAGCAAAACCAATTATCTTTGATGAGCAAAATTGAGTTTTGGTGGTTGATTTCGCAAAAACTTTGCTGGATTCTTATATATGAAGGCTTCATGTAGGAACAAATATCTGGTAAAATTTAATAACATTAGATTCAATTGCTGTTAGTCCAAGACATCATAGTTAATGGTGGTTCACATTGGTTAGGATGCTGGGCTGACAATTGGCAGGCTCACATTTGAAACCCAATTACCGGTGATGTCACTCACTCCAGCTTCTGCTGACCATTTTGGGTTACCACTTTGTGAGTAGATAGATGGGTTACCACTTTTCTGGGCAACTTAATGGGTGACATGAAATAAGCCCCCAACTGGCCCTCCTCCTGGCAACAATTATGTCCCCAGCTAATCCTCTCAACCTGGAAGTGCTTCGGTGCTCCTGACCTGAATGTAATACTGTAGTAAGGCTAATATGGTATAATGTAGTCCAGATTCCCAGGAGGGGAAGAAGAAAGTTTCGATAGTTTGTATTGGAGAAAAGGACAGTTCAGGGGGTTCCTTCCTAATAGTTCTCAGAATATGTGTTTAATGGTGCAGATGGCCTGCTTTGATTTGGAAAGATTTTTGTCTGTTGGTGATGAACAAGAAACAAAACTGCTTAAAAACCTCTAGTTTGTCTTTCTTGGTTTTTGGACCCTGACAATTAATCACATAGATTGTGATAGATGTCCAAAACGTCAAGGAACATCAACTTGCTTATCACTCTGTAAAGTACTTTATAAGGCCACATTTGGAATACTGCATCTAGTTTTGGTCACCACATTATAAAAAAGATGTTGAGACTCCATAAAAAGTACAGAGAAGACCAACCAGGATGATGACGGGACTGGAGACTAAAACATATGATGAAGCTTTACAGGAACTGGGCCTGGCTAGTCTAGTCAAGAGAAGGACCAGGGGAGACAAGATAGAAGTCTTCCAATATTTGAGGGGCTGCCACAGATTGGAGGAAGGGGTCGAGCTATTTTTCAAAGCACCCGAAGGCCAGACAAGGAATAATGGATGGAAACTGAACAAGGAGAGATTCAACCTGGAACTAAGGAGAAACTTTCTGACAGTGAGAACAATCACCAATGGAACAGAAGTTGCATTCTGAAGTTGTAGGAGCACGATCACTTGAGACTATCAAGAAGAGATTGGACTCCCATCTGTCAGAAATGGTGCAGGATCTCCCGCTTGGGTGGCGGGGTTGGACGAGATGACCTACAAGGTCCCTTCCAACTCTGATAATCTGTTAATCTGGTTCTTCCTCACTTTCTTAAATTTTCTATACCATATCAAAATCATCTCAGCACCATTCATCTATTCATTACCTCCTCCTCCTCCTCCCTGCAAAACCCATTCCTTTCTCGCATTGATAATGTTACCTAGTTTGGTAATGAAATGTCTTCAAGAAAACCAGCAAGCTCAGAGAATACCAAGTGTCCCACATTCTTCCTCCTCTTCCTTCATCACCTCCTCCTCCTCCTCCATCACCTCCTCCTCCTCCTCTTCCTCCTCCTCCTCCTCATAACTTTCGCCATACTTAGCAGTTGAGGAAAAGGAGACACACAAATGCAACTTTTATCATTAAGCACTATAAAGACAAAACCATGTTGACAAGGCTTAAATTTTGAACTCTCCAGGAGTGCCCTCGCTCTAATTCCGACCCCTCATCAAGCTATTGTTTTGTTGAAGTCACAGCTGCCTAGCCACCATTCCGACAAAATAAAGAAAGTAAACGATCTTCATTTATATATGCTGCTTCCCCACCCCCTACAATGCATGATGAGTTCCTTAAGTTATGAGCTCAAGTCCCTTAGACGAAGCAAGATTAGCACTATTGTCTGTAACAGAGCGAAATGTCTCAAATTTCCCAAGGCTTGAATGGCAATGCAGAAGAGTAATTAGCCAGTGCAAAAAGGAGACATCAGACAGATTGGTCATTTGATTGCTTCCATTTAGTGGCCACTCTGGAATTTGTAGAATTTGTCAGTGTGGCAAAAAACAACAACAACAAGAAGAAAAAAAAAAGGGTTGACTTTTGTCTCGAAATGATGGCAATCATGAGTGCTGTCTTGGCATACACACATCTCGGTGATGTTGACAAAGCGTTTTGGGGATACGAGCACCATAAAAACATTCATTTCTTGGACCGTCTATCTCCTGTCTTTCTAGCACTGATTACTGTGACACATAAACCTTTATATCTGAGTTAGGAGAGTCGTTACACTTTTGTGAGAGCAATCAAACTGTGTAGAATTCAGTTTCTTTCAATCTCTTTATTTTTCCAGAATCAAATTTGGGCTGAATCAGTTTGTGCTTCGTTAAATAAGAGAACAGAATAAAAAGAGAGACTATCTGCATACCTTGTTTTAAAAAGTAAGAATAATGAGAAGCTATCGATTCAGTTCAGTTGAGACTTTGGAATCTGATAGCACCTTATTTTGACCCACAACATTTGTGAAAAGGCAGAAGGGCTTTTGAGCTACAGTTTTGCCTTCTCACTTCTCTATTATCACTTTTATCAGGTATTCCCAACATTGGGATACAGCATCATCATCCAGAAGATTAATAAAAAGATAGCTGTTTTCTTTGAAGTGGACTAATGGAGTTTTTGAGATGTTTACCTGCAGCCCTGTTGAATTGTGGGCTGTTGAATACCACTTTTAAGCAAAATGTGTATTTTTCCACCTCTATTTGGTATGCACAATGCAATGGTATATAGTCAGTGGCCACAGCAGGCAACAGCAACACCAGTGGAGAAGGGAACAGGGAAAATCATTCAAAATAAGTGACTAATTAATCTTATTCTTTATTCTAATAACACACTGTCTCTGTTGGCAAATGTGTATGTCTTCAATCTCACAGCCAGGGCTGCAATTCTAGTTGTTGGTCAACCCCCCACAGTTTACAAATTGACTTTACAGCAGAGAAAGAGAAGGGGAAAAAGTTCCAATCGTCCTATGAAACTTAATTATAAAAGTTATTATTATTGTTCCCATATGCACAACTGGATTCAGATCAACACTTTCATTTTGTGGGGACGGAGGTCAAGATCAGTGATGGTTGACCAATCTTTTTTTCAGTCCCCATAGACAATGAGCAGTCAATAAAACTCCTTTTTTTTTTCTTTCCCAGGAATTACTTTTAAAAAAAATAAATTTATTGATCCAACAAGTCATTTCAACTTATTATTCATCTGTTAGGATTTCATGCTAGAGCTTCAAAAAGATGTTAGACCAGTGGTGGAATTCAAAATATTTTGCTACCGGTTCTTGGGGGGGGGGTGTGCTTTGTGTGCGTGTGGAGCATTCTAAAACAGGCAATTTTAAGCATGACAATTTACCATCAGCGCTGGTGAGTAAAACACGGAGGTGGTATTCAGCAGGTTCTGACCAATCCTGGAGAATCAGTATCAGAAATTTTGAGTTGTTTGGAGAACCAGCAAATCCTGCCTCTGACTCGCCCCACCGACCCCATCTATCCTCTGCCTCCCATTGAGTCCCAGATGTTCGGCTGGGTCTCCTTTGGTTGCCCTGCTGTCAGCGTTCCAGCCATTCCAACCAATAACTCCAGGACAGACATTGCTCAAAAGTTCTCTTTTATTTGGATAGTAACTGGCACAACTGGGGCAACCCCAAATCTGAAAACTCCGGGCTACCTTGCAATAATCAAAACTACAAATCCAACCCCCTATCTCCATCGTGACATCACATGCCCCAATCATCATCTGTCCCAACTGAACACTTCCTCTCACACATGCGCACAATAGCATGACCTTGAAGTACAAAAAGAATGTTTTTTTTGTCTGACTACGTATACCCCAAGAACCTCCCCCCTCCCACTTTCCCAGGCTCAAAATATGGCAGCATGGGAGCATCTGGTTTCAATATGGCTTCCAAAGCTAATATCAGCACAGAAGAACGGAGCTGGAAAGCAGGCTCGTGGGGTGGGAGAGAATGGAGATTTTACAGTTTTCTTCCCCTGCCACACCCACCAAGCCATACCCACAGAACCGGTAGTAAAATAATTTGAATCCCACCACTGGTAAAACAGCTGAGGCACAGCACTCTGCTCTGCATGCCGATCAGCTGAGCTATAAACAAAGGAAATATAAGACAGGAAAGGGCAAGGCCAACTGCTGACTGGCAGTACCGGATTGCTAGAACCAGTGTGAACTGGCTGCATACCACCACTTTGTAAGATTCACCTTCTTCCTCAGAGGAAAAGGCCCTATAGCTCCAAACCAGAAGTTTCCAATTAAAGAAGCCTATGGTCAATACTTTTTACAAAAGTTCCAATGAAATACTGTATGCTGGGGGGAAAAAATGTACCACAATCCAGTTGAAAACAAAACACTTCTAAGTAACATATTGTCCATTGACCCATTATCCTGCTTCATCTTTCTACCTATATTTATATTATTTATTATTTCTTTTTGTAGATTGTTTGGTTGCACTTGATTTAAATTCTCCCGCGAACAATTCACTTGAGCATGAAAGAACAGCTGCTTATTTATTTATTTGAAAATAGAAATGCACCATCCAGGAATTAATCCATATTATTGATGCATTATTTAAAGATTGCATCAAGGTTTGGCGCACCTCTGCAGATAGCAACAATAATCTGGTTGAAAGATATTTCTGTTATCATCTATGTGATGTGATCCATATTCTTGGTCAAGTCACAGAAAAAAAAGTCTTGTGATTCCTTCTTTGCAAACCATTTTAGGGTAGGGATGGATTTTGATTTTGCTAACTCTGACATGCCAGCTTAGTTCTGCTGGGGAGGGAAGAGATCATGATTTCCTCTGCAATTCAAGTTTTTCAAACCAGGAATATAAAAATCAGTGAATTGCACTTACCGTTAAAACCATAATACCGCAATTACCATTTGCTTTTAAGGCAAAGTGTTGTTTATTGTTCTGGCCAAAGAAACTTTTAGATAATGCTTTAGGGAGCTTGCTTTGGGAACGGGAGAAAAAAATGGAGATATTTTTTTTAAAAAACAACTAATGCAGCCATCTCAGATTTAAAAATAATCAAACAAACAAACTCATGGTAAGTAATCATTATTTCTCCTAACTCTACCCCAAAAGGAGCACTTAACAGTTTTTGACCTAGCTAATCGCATCCCTGAGGAACCGGATAGAACATTTGCATTAAATTACCCCCTCATTTCTCAAATCTTTGTCTGGCCTTTCTTGTGGACTTTGCTGCCAGCATTCTTGAATTTGGCACAAACTCATTCATCCTACAGCTAATCTAGCTGTTGCTTACCTGGTAGGATAGTGTAGAGTGCAACATAAGGTTACAGGGTGATAAGGATGAATCCGGCTCCCAGCCTCCCTCTTTTCATTCAAATGATTCAGCCAAGGTCAAAGGGCAGAGGACTTGAGAGGTTTTAGCAGGAAGATTGAGATGTTGAGACTCTAGAAAGAGTGCAGAGAAAAGCAACAAAAATGATTGTGGAAGTTAAAACATATGAAGAGCAGTTGCAGGAATTGGGCATGGCTAGTGAATAGGAGGATCAGAAGTCAACTGATAGCAGTGTTCCAGTATCTCAGAGTCTGGAAGAAAGAAGAAGAGGTCAACCTATTTTCCAAAGCACCAGAAGGCAGGACAAGAAGCAATAGATGGAAACTAAAGGAGAGAAGCAACCTAGAACGAAAGAGAAATTTCCTGACGGTGAAAACAATTAATCAGTGGAACAACTTGCCTCCAGAAGTTGTGAATCAACATTGGAGGTTTTTAAGAAGAGACTGGACAACCATTTGTCTGGAATAGTATAGGGTTTCGTGCTTAAGCAGGGGGTTGGACTAGAAGACCTCCAAGGTCCCTTCCAACTCTGTTTTTCTGTTAAAACCATGCATACATGACCTATACCCTCAAGCTTGTGATGTGTTCTACCACAGTTTGGAGCAGATTTTCACTTGGGCCTAGTAAACCATTCATTATGCACTGCTTTATTGTGTGAACCCAATGTGTTGCAATTTATTCAATGAGCATTTGTTAAGTAACTATTGTTAGGCAATAGTTTAGCTCAGTGCATGAAGACATGCACTGATAAATCCAGAGATAATTGGCAACAATTTGAATCTGATGTTCTTACTCCAATTATTTTACACAACATCTCGCCTGGTTTCAGGGAGAAAGATTTAGGGGGAGGGGGAGCTTGTTTAATGTATGGGAAGAAAATGATTGAAATGTATCTTAGTTTTAGGCTTCTTATTAAAAACCAGTCTCTCATTGGAGATGGGCGTTTAACAGTGAATTTATTTTTCCTACCGAGCCTGCTTCAGAGGAATTTTGCACCATTTTTCATTTCTACCTCACAGGATTTTTTCTCCCTCCTCCTGGACTCAAATATTATTGGAATAACAAGTAGATCAAACAATGTGAAGGCTCATTTGCCTGTTGGGAATATTTTCTAAAGGATATTTGTAGCTCAGGATTGAATTGTGAGGTCCTTGAGCTGGGTGGTCTTTTTGCAGATGTTTCATTACCGTACCAGGTAACATCATCAGTGATAGAAGGGAGTGGGGATTTACTCTTACTTTTTTTAAGGAAATAAAATAATAATTTTAAAATAAGAGCAGACTCCACCCTCTTTTAGTACGGATGATATCCTCTAGTTTGGTAATGAAATGTCTGTAACAGAGGTGGTATCCAGCAGGTTCTGACCAGTTCTGGAGAACCGATGGAGGACATTCTGAGTAATTTGGAAAACCAGCAAATGCCCCCTCTGACTGGCCATGCCCTCATCTATCCTCTGCCTCCCATTGAGTCTCAGCTGATCCGCTGGGTCTCCTTTGGTTGCCCTGCCCAGGAGAACAGAGCTGGAAAGCAGGTTAGCGGGGTGGGAAGGGAAGGGGAATTCTGCAGTATATCCTTTCCCTGCCATGCCCACCAAGCCATGCCCACAGAACCAGTAGTAAAAAAATTTGAATCCCACCACTGATCTGCAAGAAAACCACCCAGCTCAGAGAGCACCAAGGAGCTCACATTTTGTAAAGAAGAAGGCAGGAACTTATTAAAGTTTAGCTGGATTGCCTCTTAGAAGGACTTCACATATGCAGAGGACACCTCTACTACATAAGTAAAACTATTTCAGCTTTTGGTTTATGATTCATTCCTGAAATCATACCACACATTAATGTTCAATTTCCAAAGCTTCCTCTATTTGATCTTTTAAGCTCATGAGTCCTTTTGGCCCCTTTCAAGTTTTCTACAAAGCGTTAGAACAGAAAATAGATGCTCTTAGGTACAGAAATGAATAAACCTTAACTCCATGTATGTAATTAAATACCATTGGGGAAAAACCCCATAAAGAGTTGTGAAAAGGGGTGTTTATTATGTGCAGTTCCCTGTTTTATAAAATGAAAAGATTTCAGGGGACTTTAGAAGGACAGATCACGATGGGGAAAAAAATCTATCATTGCTAGGAGTCGGAAACTACTTGATGGTTCATAATCAATCTAGAGGAATTGATCCATGTCGCTTTAGGTAGAGCTTTAAGAACTCTGTTTCAATCATTTTGGGGAGTTTTAAGGGCTGCAATAACATCTGGACAACATCTTTTTGCTAGCTTTGCCAAACTAACTGTTATTAATAAACAGGAGTAGATTTACATCTAACTCAGGACAATAGAAACAGGGCATCGCTAAAAAGCCTGTGCACCTTGTTGGGATCATTTTGTTTGATGCTTGGAGCAAGCTAATTGAGATTAATCTGCACTTAAAAGCATTAATTTCTAGAAATGGTTAGATTAATAAAAAGATGGTATTCCAAACTAGATAATTATAGCCTATTTTAGAACTGTGTAGAATGGGACAGAGGACGATGGATTAGATGGCACTTCTGAGAAGTAACTCAAGAGAGATACGAAGGAATTACTCCTAATTTTAAGGAATGCTGATTACTCCTTCAGTTCCTGTAGAATTAGATATTTAAGTGTACCATTTCAAATGACTGTTTACATGTTTGCCATTAGCCCAGAGCTAATCCTTTATTTCTGGATCAGTTGTGTTTTCCTTTTCCTTCGTCTCAGAATTATTATCTGAGGATTCTATTAACGAGTGTAACAAACTGTAGGCAAGCCGTTCTATTATTTTTGTGATTTATCAGATTAAAACAAGGAATGTTTTCAGTTGAACAAGTCAGTAGAAATTGATGGAAGGGACCATCAACTTTCTGAGACTTTTCATTTGTCTAGATAGCTTTTTTCCAAGATCTGCAGTCTCTCAGTAAAGATGGACCAGAAAAAAAGTGGTGATGTGTGTGTGACCTTGTCTTAACAAACCAGACCTCCTGTGCTTCAAATAGCTACCTATGGTTCCCTGCAAATTGTTGTAAGCTGCCAAGGGCTGAAAAAGGGCCTCAGGCTCCTCTTCACCCATCCAAAGAAACTGGAACAAGAAGACAAATAAGTCTTGTAACTCAAATTAGGTAGGTTTCCTTGGCCTTTCCTATCAAAACAAGCTACCTATTAAGATACAATTAGTTTAGTTTCCTAAATTCAAAGGGATGTGTCACCTTTACTCCAGAACATTGTATTATTTATCTTTATCTATTTATATCTCAATCTGTAGACTGATCACTTCTACCAGTGATAAAACTTTGGACAAAGACTAATCTAAATAACTTAGTTGCATGTCCAATCCAACATTCTTCCTTCTTTTCTTCTCCTCCTCTTGAATGAATGATGTCAACACCAGTTCTAAGTTCCTTCATGATTTTGCCTCTTCTTGTTCTGTCTCAAAATTGCACCAGTGAGGCCAACCTGGTAACATTGCAATTTGAGGGAAGAAGTCTTGAAACTGGAAATAGCCTACAATTTTCTTGCTGATTTGATAGATCAGCCCATGCACTTCGGCACTTACTCTTCTGTCAACCAACAATTCTGTAATAGCTGCTTTTGTGTGTGTGTGTGTGTGTGTACATGGATAAAATAGCATCCTTTCAGGCTGGTAATCTACTAAAATAAAAAAATATATAGGAACCACAGCATCAAACTTTTTCAAGGAAAAACAATCAGTTTCAAATTTCTAATTTTATCTCTGCCTGATGCCTTCCCTTGAGCAATTCTACTTCTTCTCCAAAAGACATGATGCCACATTTGGGAGTTGGCTTTGGACCATTCCATAGATTTGAAAAAAATCTTGGCAGGTTGAGCTGAAAAGACAAAATAAAAATACTTCTTGTTCCAGCTTCTGAAAATCTGTTTTTGAACCAATTCCCTAGATCAAATAAGAGGGGAGATTATATGGCTGGTGAAAACACTACTTCATAAAAATCATCTCCAAAGTAATTGACAAATCAATTGAAGGATGGTATCTCAATGGCTTTTGATCCCAATAGCTAAATGTTGGCAGGTAGATTCTCCATGATGAACTAAATCTATAGTCAACTTCCTGGTAATAATTCCTGATTTGATCCCTTGAGAAAATGCTGGAAAAATGATTTCTTAGTTCTTGCTTACTGACACTTTGTCACCTTCCCATTTGTGGGGAAAAATTGATTTTCAGGTACAGAGGCTAAGCTATAAAGCATGTTCCTCTTCATTCACTTTTTGAACTTCTTGATCATGTCTATTTGAAGGCAACTAAATCATTGGAATCTAACATGTGGGGCTTGTAAGTATAGGAGTTACAGTAAGATTCATATTTTGGTAAAGAAAAGAGTTTTATTTATTATTAAATGTACATGTCACTCATCATGCTAGGCAAGGCAACTCTGGGTGGCTTATAATGCAATAATCAAGTAAATATAAATTAGCAAAAGGCCAAGTACCTTTTCTTAGACTCATAGAATCATCTCTTGCAGGGAACATCATACCCAAGTCTTCAAACAATTGCATGAAGGTCTATTTCTATTTAAATATGAACTTTCTCAGTTAGTCTCATGACCTGGAGCCACTTATCCTCCACAGCTAAGCCTAATCCTAATTTTAAAGTCAATGCACTTTGTTGTGTGTCAGCAAATCCCCTTTAAATTAGTTGCAAGTTCTTTGAAGTACTACTTTGGTCTATTCTGAAAACCCTGCCCATCAATAGGATCGGACAGACTGTGACTTTATTCATCATAATTACCATGATGATTTTTAGTAGCATCTAAAACTTTTCCATTCAGCTTTTCGATAAATATAACCAAAGCAGAAATCAAAGGGAAAAGATGTGGGGGAAAAAACCCAGAGAAATTTTTCTTTTCCCTTCTGAAATCCTTCCAGATCCTCTCAGTGGATTGTCTTTTCTTCTTCCACAATGGATAATGTAATAAAACCAATATTTAATCAATTGCAGAATTTCAAATGTAATATGCCCAGTTCATTCAGGTTTTGGCTGCCCAAATCCCAGACTTTTTGACAAGATATATGCATTGCACAAACCCATGCTTGGCTTAATTGTAGTTTACTGAATAAATCACAGTTTGCTGGGAAAGCCTAACCTATTAAGCCATCAGTCAAGCTTTACAAATCACAGGGACGGATTGCCACAGCATGTTGAGCCAAACCCAAATCATGCCTATTTTAATTATTCGATATGCTGAGCATATTGTATGATGCTAGTCTTTGAGGATCCAAGGGTGGTGGAGAAATTTTTATTCTTGGTGGCAAAACCGATGTTGAAAACTCTTCTGGAAATACAAGTTCTCCTTTATTTGTTTGCTTCCTGCCCCTCCAGATATTCAACTCCCCCTCTCTGATGTTTGCACTTTACTACCAGCCTACATTGAGGTTATTGGCTTAACTGTTTGTTCCCTGAATGGTTCTCAGGTCAATGTGGTTGAGGCCAGTTAT
Source organism: Laticauda colubrina (assembly GCA_015471245.1). Classification (NCBI taxonomy): domain Eukaryota; kingdom Metazoa; phylum Chordata; class Lepidosauria; order Squamata; family Elapidae; genus Laticauda; species Laticauda colubrina. The sequence goes on along the minus strand of BLBF01000045.1, from coordinate 3,474,197 downwards.
TCTGCTGAAAGAATTTTCTGCCGGCAAGGTTTTCCCTTGATACTTCTCACCAAATTGTGGCTGATCTGTGAGCTGAGAAGGGGCAGAAGACAGCAGAGCCCAGTCCAGATGTCCAGAAATTCTCCTGACCTTTTTGTAAGACTTTTCATACTTAGGCTTTGGATGTGGGATTTATACATTGAATATTCTATATAGAATAGGATTCTACCGGTTCGGATCTGTTCAGGCGAACTGAATATTAAATTTGCATCTGGTTTGCCGAACCAGTATTTGAAATGACCAGCTGGCCCTGCCCACCCCTCCCTTCCTCTCCCAGGATTCTCCACGCAGCCCATTTTCAATGGAGGTAAGTGCAGGGTTCGAAGGGAGGCTCTGGGAGGGGGGAAAATGGGTTTTCTGAAAGTCTGGAAACAGGCCTGTTTCCAGTTTCTAAAGGGCCTCCAGAGCCCGGGGAGGCCACATTGACCCTCCCAGAGGCCCGAGGAAAGCCTCTGGACCCTTGGGAAGTGAAAAATGCCCCTCTCAGAAGTTCTGGTAGGCCATGCCCACCCAGCAACTGGGCAGTGAACCGCCGGTTGCTGGGATTTTTGAATCCCATCACTGATGCACTATATATATATATGATGGCAGATGAGATTCTGCTGAAACGTTGCTACAACTTTAACAGAACTACAATGACGTGGGATAATACCCGAAGGAAGCTGAACAGCACACATGTAAGTACCCGCGATAACTTAAAAAAACA
>BLBF01000045.1:3446250-3463057 GCA_015471245.1 Laticauda colubrina | reverse complement strand
TCCTTCCTTCCTTCCTTCCTTCCTTCCTTCCTTCCTTCCTTCCTTCCTTCCTTCCTTCCTTCCTTCCTTCCTTCCTTCCTTCCTCTTCATAGCTAGATTAAAAAACTATGTTGGTTTAACAGAGTAAAAAGGAAGAGAAGCCACTTTGAAGTTGGCCCCAAACACTAAAAGACTAAAGACCCCTTCATAATTTGTATTTTGCTCACCCCAGAGATCAGAGTTTATGTTATCACTAGACAGAACTTCACAAAAAATGCATTTCGAGAAGAAAGCATTCAGATCTCAATTATATGTAAGTCTCATCACCTAAGAATTGGCCTTTGTGGAAACGAGTCAAAGCATTATGAGGCACTACATGGTATTTCAGTTGTAATGGCAGGGAGTGTCACTTCAGCAAGTTTAGAGCAGCAAGTGCATCTTAAAGTAGGCTAGAAATGTTTTAGATAGCTCAGTTTTTGCTTCAGGACTTGAGAGGCTAAAAGAAATGAAAGTCCTTGTTTCCTCCAAGGTTGCAATTATACGAACAGTAATAAAATACAGCTAATGTCCTTCTCTGCCATAAAAGAAAGAAAGTGGATAGATAGGCTTCATAAAAAAAAAAAAGAGAGTGTGTCTGTGCATAGGCATTTGTTTTAGATGCACTTTGTGGCAAGAATGCTTAGATAAATTCCACTATTCCACTTTTGCATTTAAGGCAGCATAACATTAAACAATTAAAACCCTTCAGATGTCCATTAGTACTTTAGTCTATTTTTGTTACCCAGAAAAGGTTTTAATGGTAATAGATACCTACAACATCCTCTTTTGTTACAAATATATTTTCAGCAAGGTAATACCAGTAATTTGCATCTGATCATTTTACGATAAAGTGCAAATTAACTCATGAGCCAACATAGTTATTTTCAAAGATTATTCAGCATGATTTTTAAAAAAAAGTTTTTGGTAGATTTTTTTAAAGACTGAAACTCAGTGACATCTTTATTACATGGTGAATTTTCTTGGATTTTCTTTTTTATGATATACAGTGGGGATATGTCATTGGAAAATGTATTTTCAGAATCCATAAAGACACTTCAAACTTAATCCTTCAGAGGAGTCAACTCAAAAGACAAAAAAAGAAAAAAAATCCTCTGTTTTTCAGGAACTAGAACTGCCAACTGGTTCTATCATCTGATGAACTCAGAAACCATTGATACGGGGATTAAAATACGTGCATTGAAACCATTGACACGGGAATTAAAATACGTGCATTGAACAAGCATATTGCGTTGAAAATGCTTAAACATTTTCAAGTGGATAGAATACAGGGAAGGATTGAACAGTCTATTTTAGAGGTAGAATGTGAAACATTTTTGATGATGGTGAGGTCTGTTCCCTGGTTCTCTTATAGAACCAGGCTATCTTGGTCCCAAAAGATCCAGAAAAGTTTAGTAGTAGAAACTGAAGTTCTTGTCTTTTTGAGATGTTGATCTATTCCTATATCAAATGATCCCATAGATGAAGTTTAGACCAAACAGCTCCATAAAGGATGTGACAGTTCTGTGTCTACAGTATGTTTGTCAACAGACATTCCTTGATTTACAACCATAAATTTAGTGACTATTTGAAAAATGGTTGCAGGAATTGGGAATATCTAGTTTAATGAAAAGAAGGACTAGGGATGACATGATAGTAGGGTTCCAATATCTAAGGTGCTGCCACAAAGAAGAGGGAGCCAAGCTATTCTCCAAAGCACCTGAAGGCAGGATAAGAAGCAATGGAAGGAGACTAATCAAGGAGAACCAATCTGGAACTAAGGATAAACTTACTAACAATGAGGAGAATCAGTGGAACGACTTGACTCCAGAAATTGTGGGTGCTCCAACATTGGAGGTGTTAAAGAAGACATTGGATCACCACTTGTCTTAAATGGTACAGGGTCTCTTGCTTGAGTAGGGGATTGAAATAGAAGACCTACAAGGTCCCTTCCAGCTTGGTTATTCTCTTATTTTGTGATTGTGTTGTTATTCTGAGAATCTATTTCAGTAGTAGAGGAAAAAAAGTGACTTAGAACTGGTCTCTGCAGTTATGACATAGCGTCCCATGGTCAAAATTTGGACACTTGGCAACCAAGTGTGTTTATGACCATTGCAGTGTCCTTGGGATCAAGCGACCCCCAATCTGTGATCTTCCCAGCTGGCTTTTGAGAAGCAAAGGCAATGGGAGAAGTCAGAGACAGACACTTAATGACCATCCAAGTCATTTAATAACTGCCATCATTTGCTTAACAAGCATGGTAAAGTTGGGCACAATTCACTTTGTAACTGGCGTGCTTAGCAATAGAAATTCTGGCCCCAATTTTGGTTGTAAATGGAAGACTCCTTATGTAGCATTTTTTTCCTTCCCCGGTGACTCAGCATAAAGCAATTTGGAGTGGTGCAGAGGCCTAGTGGTGTGAGCTCTCACCTCACAATCAGGAGGCTGTGAGTTCAATCCTAGGTAGAGGCAGATATTTCTCTCTCTGGGCACAATATATCTGCTGCACAAAACTTTGCATTGGCGATAGTAAGGGCATCTGGCCAGTAAAGTCTCAGCTCCATTCAATTGCTCAGACTCCACCCCGATGTAAGGGATTATGGAATGATTAAAACACTCTGCTAGCTCCATTCAGTAGCCCAAACTCTACCTTGCAAGAGATTATGGGTTCATTAAAAGATGATAATTACTCAGCATAAAGCAATTTCCTATCTCTTTAATTTCAGAAACCAAATGCACCATATTTTCTCCTTTGCACTAGACTTCCCTTGGGGATTTGGCTTTTCTTTCCCCGTCCCTCAATGTGGTTGGTTTGCGTTACTTTAAGTTGCAATAAGTCGTGTCTGTTGGGCAAAAGTGTCCTGTTGGCAGATGGTTTTGCACGCTGCGGCAGTAGCGCCACTGAAGACAATTTTGAGGCCTGAAAATGATACTTAAGTTATGAGTCGAAAATCTAATTGCTGCCCATATGTGCTGAGAAACTTGAAACTTTGAAATGGAATTAGCAGTCTGGAGCTTATGGCTTTATGATCTAATGCCCCCAAAGGCGATAAATAATTGAGAAGAGTTACAGTGGAACAAGTTGAGAAAATGATTTCTAAACCTGAAATTGCCCAATCTATTTTGATGACATTGAGAGCTACTAGTTGGAAATTAATTTTATGTTCTGGGTGGTGGGGGTGAGTGTGTTCTAGAAGCCAAAACTCTACTTTTAACAAAGCCCTGGCATGCTTTGAGGAGTGGGGCAAGGTGGGGAAGAGAGAAGGCATTGAGAATGTCTCTGCAACAAAAGTTTTTTTTTCTGTTTTGATATTAACAACATGGGCCTAAATAGTTGGTGTAGCCTGTTTGTCACAGAGAAGTGGGAATTGGCTTATTCTTCAAAACACCTGAGGCAGTAGCAGGTTAGGGCTCCCTGGTGCCCTAAGCACTGACAAATCTTGGTGCAACCCTCCTTGGTACCTACTGTACAAATGAAGACTACATAAACATTTTTGTGGTGCCTGTTGAGGTAATTCCCCGTTAGGAGAATGAGTGCACACAGGGAAACATAGTGAGAGTTGTGAAGAATAACACACAACTAGCACACAGATACACTGTATAGTAAAATGGAGGTTTTTACTTCCAGTAAAACATTAAGCAAAGTTCAACAAAACAGTCCAAGCCAGTAACGGTTAAAGCAGTCAGTTTTCAGTCCAGTGATAATCCAAATATCAAAGTCCAGTATCAAAAACAGTTCAGAAACAGACTTACATCAAACCCAAGAAGAACTATGATCAGAAACAATCAATAGGAACAACAACACTCTCCAGAACAGTACAGGAACAGGAACAACAGAACAGCCCAGGTTTCTGGCTCCATCTTATGGCCATTTGAGGTACCACACCCAAATACAATTTTAGCATTTTCTTAAAGAGACAGTATTAAAATGTCTATCCTCGTTTATATATTTTCCAATGCAACTATGAGGTGACTTACATTCCTAATGTTCTCCCCTTTGGGTAGGACAATATATACAACCTTACATTCTAAGTCCATAATCCTCACAGCAAGCCTTATGTTTTACAGAGCCTTGGGCTTTTGTAAAATGATCTGCGATGTTATTTTCTGACATATATATTCCAGCTTAATCGTCTTACTTTGTACACATTGTCTCACATTTAAATATCTTAAATCTGAGTGTTCTGATCTTGTCTTAACAGCAATATTTGAAGCCACTTTGGGCCTGGTGCCCTAAGCACGTGCTTAGTCTGCTTAATGGTTAATACACTACTGACCTGAGGGCAGGACAAGAATTAATGGTTGGAAGATCATTAAAGAGATCAACCTAGAAGCAAGGAGAAATTTTCTGACAATGAGAACAATTAATCAATGGAACAACTTGCCTCCTGGAATTGGGGTTTTTCAAAAATAGATTGGACAACCATTTGATTAGGATGGTTTTGGGCAGGAAGTTGGAGTAGAAATTCCCTTCCAGCTTTATCATTCTATGTTCTGTTGTTGTTTTTTTCAACGTGCTTGGAATGTTGTAGATCAATGGTCACCAACCAGTGGGCCAGGGACCACTGGTGGTCCACAAGAAAATTTTTGTGGTCCACAGAGAAATGTCATCCCAAATGCACCCCCAAAAGCAATTAATCCAGGCTGCATGGAACACAAGGCTATGCCACCCACATGATCCACGGGAACACAAGGCTTGCATCCCTTGCACTGTGAACAACATGAGGTAGTGAGGAGAGGGGGGGAAAGATGGAGGGGGGAACTTGTCCCCACTCTCCCCACATGCCTGTCCTGTCCACTGGGCTGCTTCTTTCCGCTTCTTTCTTCTTTTGCTTTTTGGCTTCATACAAGGAAAGCAGCAGAAGCAGCAAAAGTATTTCTTTCTCTCCCCCCAAACTCCACCAGAAATGAGTCTTTGGGACCCTGAAAGTCCTCCTGCTACAAGAGGCTGCGTCAACAAAGACTCATTTCTGGCAGAGTTTGGGGGAGAGAAGAAGTCTTTCTTTCTCTCCCCCAAACTCTGCCAGAAATGCTTCTTCTGCTTTCCTTGCATGAAGCCAAAAGTCTCTCTCTTCCCCCACCTCTGAGAATGAAGCTGAAGATGGTATCCTGTGATCCCAAATAAAGAATGACCAATCGGTAGGAAAACAGGGTGGGGAATTTTCCTGCAGACATTTTGGGGGACTTTCCCAGGGTCTCTGGTCCAAGGGATTTAAAATTATGAGTTTGGTGGTCCCTGAGGTCCAAAAGGTTAGCGACCCCTGTTGTAGAGGGGCTCCCACTTTGACCAGAAGTTTAAACTAGAAGACTGCCAATTCTGAAATCCTGTTTATCTTTAGGGGTAGGAAAAGTTACCTTTGTTACTTCTGTAGCTTTTAAAGCCTTTGATTTAGAGGAAACCATTCTGGAAATGATCGAGTATCAGTCCCAGTTCTGGGCTTGGAGAAAGCTTCAATGGTTCTGCCTTAAGTGCGTCTCTCTTCCATAGTTGACCAACCATCTTCTCTCCATTCGTCTGCTTTCTTTCATCAGCAAAAGGTTAACCTGGAATCCAGAAGCTTTATTTTTTTAAGCTTTATTCCTAGTCATCTAAGCAATGACTTGGCTGGCAGGATATTAGACAGGATATCTGTCTAATATCAGACACCAACTTGTCTTCTAAGTGGTAGAAAGCTAATGATGCAAGATAAAGTATGTGTTCAGCAGAGAGAATAGAAGGATCCTTATAGGACTTCCTGTTTCCTGCTGAGACAATGATCTTCCTGTTGCTCAGGAATTTGGGATTCCTGATTTTCTACCTGGAAAAGCTTGACTTGATGTGTCCACAGGGATTTCATGCCCAATCAATTGAATAAGCTGTGAATCTCCTTTTCCCAAGTCAGTGTATTGGTTTTATTTTGTGTTAGAGGAGATACAGGAAGTCCTTGACTTACAGCCATAATTAAAAACTCTTGTTCTTTGTTGAGTTGGCCATGGCAAGCTGGAATAGAATAAAATAACAGAGGTGGAAGGAGCCTTGGAGGTCTTCTAGTCCAACCCCCTGGTCAAGCAGGAAACCATATACCAATCTTTTCTTAAACACCTCCAGTATAACTTCCGGAGGCAAGTTGTTCCACTGATTAATTGTTAACGAAGGCCATCAGAACTTTGAATCTCAGTCTTAAGTATCTTTAGGAGGAGGGTTATTGTAACTTCAAACAGTTACTAAACAAAATGAAGGACTACCTGTACAGAAAAACATCTCCCCAGTCAGAATTTCCAGCTAGGCTGGATTTGAAGCTCCCATGATCCCACAGCCAGCATTGTCTTTTCAGTGATTCACCCGAGGTAGAAATTTGGACAGTTACTCTTCCAGCATATTTGAAAGGCGGCAGAGTGCGGACAACTGCAATAAAGAATGTTTTATTGCCTTCCATTACATTCACCTCTTGTATGGGCTGAATCAACCAAGAGATGGTTATAGATCTAAGAGTATTGTTTTTCACTCTTCTTTGTAAAGACAAGTTTGTACTTTTTTTTGAAACCATAAACTTTTCAAAGCTGAGACTTAAAGGAGACAAGTAGCCCTTTACTTCTGATAAAGTAGCCATTTAGTTTTCATTAAAAAAAATTTTTTTCCTACAAGGCAGAAAGAGAATGTACAAGGTACTCTGTGCTTTAGAAAGATAATTAATAATAATAAAAAAGACCCATGTGTGGTTGAGGATGACAACTAGTTTAATATCGAGAGGAAAAGAAAGCACTGGAAATTGCATGGCTAACAGGAAAATCTCCTCTTCATCTGAAGGCTGGGCTAGCATCTTGTAATTACTCCTCAGAGAAGGAATGATAGGTTAGTTACTGAGCTGAACTTACATACCTTCTATGAAGTAATATGTGAGTTATTGTCTCTGTTTATTTCCTTCCTTGATCTCTGCTGTGAACCCTTAGCAACATTCATCTGGCTCTGTGCAAAATTTAAATTAAATGGGTTACTTTCCTCCAGATGCACTGGTTTTCTCCAGCACCATTTCTGGCTTGTGTTTTCATTCCTTGCACATGCACAAGTGCGTGTGCACGCGCACACACACACACACACACACACACTCATGCACACTCGGGTCTAGGTAAAAGTGCTGTTAATTAATCGTCTTTTGTGGAGCATTCTACCATGTGCAGAGTCTCATCTTCTTCATAAAAAGCTGCGCTTGTGAAAAACACAAGGATAATTTATTACAGAATGAGGTTTACAATCACACACGCAATTTCCCCGTCAGTTTTATTAACACACTGCTGGTTTAAGCCTCCAAAGAAGGTGCAAATGAATTGAAGGGGCTAAATATTACAGTGAAACGTGTCTGTCTGATGCTTTGTAAAACTTGGAAACCAAAATGGAACAATGGAGGACTCCCTGTGTGTTAACTTTGGCCAAGCACGCCCGCCCGCTTATTTATTTATTAAGTGTATTTGCTGGTCATCTCATTTCAAAGTAATCCTGGAGGGCTTATAGCAGATCACTGTCAAAATAGATTATCAGAGGTTCACAGTAGGTGGTTAAAAAGACATTCAGTTCATCAGCTGGAAAGGTTTGAAACCTGAGTACCATTGGACAGGGTAATCTCCTGTTCCTTGTTCCAGCTCCTACCCACCTAGCAGTTCGAAAGCATGCAAATGCGAGTAGATAAATAGATAATACTTCAATGGGAAGGTAACAGCATTCTGCATGACTTTAGTGAATAGCCATGCTGGCCACATGACCATAGAAATGTCTTTGGACAACACAGGCTCCCTTGGTCAAGAAATGGAGATGAGCACGATGCCCTAGACCTGGACATGACATGATAGGGGAAATTGTTCCCATTTTTTAGTGTCCATTGCATTGGTCAAAATATTAGGTTACCAAAACTTAGAAAGTGGATTATTTATTTATTATTTATTTTATTTAGTTATTCTTTTTCACCTTGGTCCTAATTTATTAATGAGTATATTCGAGTGGGATCTCCCTAACTTGTTTGATTGTCTTTCTATCTGATCTAATGCAGAGGATGCTAATCGCTTATTGGATTGTACAATATTCTTGTTATGCAATGTTTTGGATTTGCATCTAATTTCATTCCTGGGGTTAAGATCTTTATCCCAATTCCATTTCAAACAGTCATTCAAGATCTTTATCCCAATTCCAAACAGTCATTTAAATCATACAAAATTGAAACCCAGATAAATTCATTTTTCCCCTCCTCTGCTTTTTTAGATTTTTCTCCTCAGTTTCTATTGTATCATCCACATTTTTATGGCGGTCCTTTATGGTTGGTAGTTATGGAGCTGTGATGACTTGCAGAATAGGACAGGAAACCAAATTAGTCATTACAAGCTTAAGTCAGCGTTTTATGGAAGGAGTAAACCTTGTCAACTCTTTCCTTTTCTCAAGTTGATCACTTGAACAAAAGGACAAATTTTGGCACACACCATTAATGATGAGAAATGGATCCATCTGCTGATTCTGAGCTTGCCCCTGTGTCTTGTCATTAAGCACTCTTTGTCTTTGCTTTCCTTCTTTGCTATCTCATCAGATTGACAGAAAAAGCTTCTATAGTCTCTGGATGTAGACTTGGGGAAATGAAAGGAGAGATATCAACCATGCTTTATTAATATGGTTCACCACAAATGAACCACAAGAAGGCTGCTGGGTGATTTTGATTGGAGTTTCATTGAAAGAAACCAATTTTCAAAGCCTGGTAATGGTAGGGGCTGGCAGCTTATACTGACTAATTTGGGTGGTCTTTCCAAGATGAGTTTCATTTGCAATTTTTTTTTTTTTATGAGCTCAGCTTTACCTCTGAAAATTCTCCCCTTCCCGCTCTGGGCACACCTGCTGTTGTTAAAACTATATGTTTACAAACTGAAAGTTCATGTTCTATGAATTTTTTATAGGTAATGAACATCTCTAATACTGGTGGGCAAAGAAGGCATCTCCCCTGCATATTTTGGCCAATGGAATATCTTCAGATGTTATTGGAAAAGGAGTGGCAGAACTGGGGGCAGAGTTAAAGGACAGATCAGCCTAGAATCCCCTAAGTAATCACAAGCAGCTTAAGTCCAACTTCTGTGGAATTCTCTTGACCCTTATCTAACTCCAAGCAGGTGCTCACCATGAGTTGAGAAGATTCCTATGCAGGGGTTGTTCAGCAATAAATCTGTTTAATTGGACCTTCACATGTGGACCTGGTCTTTCACACCTGACAGATGTTCATTGATATAATTTGTCACCTTCCCAACATAAGAAATGTCCTTCTCTCTTTCAGTTCATGTGAAATGCCTTTCTATGCCCCAAGGCATAGAATACTGAGCAAATTTTAAAACTTCTAATCTCACAAAGGTTGAATCCAGCCATGATACCATTTGCAAGAGCTGGCATCAAAGGTGAACCAGCAGATATGAAAACTCTCTTTCTTTGCTTTTCTAGGTGCTGCTCCCTACGTACACAAAGGATTTAGAATGCATTCCGGGATTTCAGCAAAAGGTTTTTCACATTGAACATTCGTCTGCGTTCACAGTGGGCCAACCAATTCTGAATTGTAAGAAATCTTATTTTCATCTCTCTCTCTCTCTCTCTCTCTCTCTCTCTCTCTCTCTCTCTCTCTATCTCTATCTCTATCTCTATCTCTATCTCTATCTCTCTCTCTATCTCTCTCTCTATCTATCTCTCTATCTCTCTATCTCTCTATCTCTCTATCTCTCTCTCTCAGTCTGGGTGTTCCTATCTCATTTGGAAAGTCCTTGTAACAAGTGGTCCTCTGTGGACAGCTTTTTAATTTTTAAGAAACATTTCCTAATTCTGTATGCATGCAAACTTTGACCTTTGCTGTGGCTTTAGCTTTCTGCGTGTCTTGAAATGCTTGTGTACTTAAATGGCTGGCTGTAGTGAGTATCAACATGGACTTGAGGAATAAGAATAAGAAGACCTTCATCCTGAGCCACGTAGTTGTTGGAATTCAATTATCTGTTTTCATTTTGGCAATATAGAACCACGGCGGAAGATCTTGATTTAAAGCTGGATGAAATGTGGACATATGCTATTTCTTGGGTGCGCTGAACTTTGGAATTTGGCCCCAGATTTTTGCTTTGGAACTGTGATGTTTGAAGTCTGGATGAAGTGGATAGCCAAAGATTCATTTCAATAAGACAGGTGTCAAATTAAAATGTTGGCGCTGATGTACTATGCATTGTAAATTTGGCAGGTTGAGAAGTGGAGACCAAATGGTCCATGAAGCTTTTAACCCTGGTTTGTACACTTGAGAGGTTTCATCCAGGTACTAAGGAAGTTTGAAAAGGACACTGTGTTTGCTGTTTTGTGAGAGGCTTTTATGGATAAAGAAACTCAAAAACATCAGAAAAAAACTGGATTTTAAGGATTAGACTTTTTTAAATAGGAAGGTTAGGAGAACCTTCTTGAGAACATCTTACAATGAAAAAGAAGATGTCCAAATAGTCCTTGACTTATGACCAGACTTGAGCCCAAAATTTCTGTTGCTAAGCGATAGCTTTGTTGAGTGAGTTTTGCTCCATTTTACAGTCTTTCTTGCCACCGTTGTTAAGCAAATCACTGCAATAGTTAAGTTGGCAACATGGTTGTTCAATGAATCTGATTTCCACAGATTTGGGATGCTGCAATGGTTATAAGCATAAAAAGTGGTCATAAGTCACCTTTTTTTAGTGCCATTGTAATTTTGAACAGTCACTAATAGTTGTAAATTGAGGACAATCTATAGTTGGCAGTGATTTTTTTTAAAAGAAGTTCCCTTTTGTAAGTTATGGACTATTAGACATTCTTGAGCCTTAAAAGTGCTGAAGGGTTTGCTAATTGTTGGACCACATCTTGAGCTTGAATTTGTGCCTCATCCTGATTCCTAAACTAATTATTTTTTTGTTTTTGAGGTGTGTTTTTCAAGCTTTCTGCAACCGTGAGCAGTTGCTAGGGGATGAACAATCTCTCCTCTGACATTTACTCTCCCTGCCTTTCTTAATACGTCATCTCTAGGACTGAAGCAATGGTGCAAAACTTGCTGGATTTTCTATATTCCCCAGTTGATGTGGTGTACAGTACATATACTCGTAAGGATATTGTTGGTTGCTGGAGCTAAACTCTACTTATTGAGTTCCCAAAGATTGCTTCTTAAGGTGACTTTCCTGTTTTGTACTGGGAGGGGAGGGGCAGGGTGGGCAGGCCAGCCAAGAGTGGGATTTGGGGGTTCTCTGAACTGCACAGAATCTTAGCTGGGGGCTCTCCCTTACCCTGCAAGCCCCCAGCAGCCCATCCCTGTATATACCGCTTTACAGGGCTTTACAGCCTTCTCCAGGGGTGCTGATTTCTTCCTTTTCCTGATGCTTTTACCCGGAGAGAAGGAACATGCTGTTTCAGCCACATTTGATTAGGCCATTTGTGATGACCCAGCAGATTGCAATGGAGTGAAACTGGAACAATAATTAAAGTACAGTTATTGATATTAATTTGAGGGAGAAGGGAGGACAAACGGCTGTTTGTTGCCTCGGATTAAGAAATGAAAAGTGACGGAAACAATCATTGTTAGAGAGAACACAAAGTATGCCTTTTGTTTCCAGCCTCAGAATATTAACCTATTGATCTGATCAGGTCAATAGGTCCCATCAAAGATGTTTTGAAGATTGTGAACATTTGAGGCCCCATCAAGCCCTTATTGGTACATTTATGCACTTGTGTGACTGAAATGACTGCTGCTCTATATTAAGAACAGCAAAACAGTAACTGTGAGAGGGATTTTGGAGTCCTAGTGAACAATCATTTAAACATGAGACAGCCGTGTTCTGCAGTTGCCCAAAAAGCCAACACAGTTCTAGGCTGCATAAACAGAGGGATAGAATCAATATCACGTGAAGCGTTGATACCATTTTATAAGGCCTTGGTAAGGCCACACATTTGGAAGATTGCATCCAGTTTTGGTCACCAAGACATAAAAAAGATATTGAGATTCGAGAAAGAGTGCAGAGAAAAACAACAAAGATGATTACTGGACTGGAGGCTAAAATATATAAAGAACGGTTGCTGGAATTGGGTCTGTCTAGTTGGATGAAAAGAAGAACTACAGGAGACATGATAGCAGTCTTCCAACATTTCAGGGGCTGCCACAAAGAAGAGGTAGTCAAGCTCTTCTCCAAAGCACCCAAGGGCAGGACAAGAAGCAACAGATGAAAACTAATCAAGGAGAGAAGCAACCTAGAACCAAGGATACATTTCCTGACAGTTAGTACAATTAATCAGTGGAACAACTTGCCTCCAGAAGTTGTAGATGCTCCAACACTGGAAGTTTTTAAGAAGATGTTGGATAACCATTTGTCTGAAGTGGTATAGGGTTTCCTGCCTAAGCAGGGGGTTGGACTAGAAGATCTCCAAGGTCCCTTCCAACTCTGTTGTACTATTCTAAAGAATTATATTTTCATTCCCGTATTTATGAATATTTACCTAGCTTGCACTGATACATGTAACAACCTCCATTGCAAATGGAGGACTGAAGTACAAAAGAGAATAAGCTGAAGACATCAGTTGGAACCAATAACTTTTTAGGTCAATATATATTCCTGTTTATAATAACTAAAAATAAGAGTTCATAGTAATGCATTCATTGCTTCTTAATGTAGCAGTCATGGCCAGTATGCCTGTATTTATTCTTTAATTAAACTTGTATATTGCCAACATCAAGGAACGACTCACAAGAAACGTCCCAATAGCATCATAACCATCATCCATCATTTACCAAGCATTATGATGGTATCCTAGATTAGCTCGAACTGTATTTTTCCCCCATGGAAAAGTAACTAAGGTTAATCATGTGTGGATAGCTTGAACAAAAACACCCATTCTTGCCATTGTAAGACCTAGTGGGATTAGAGAGAATATTAGTAGAAGGATGACATTGTTGAAAGAGAAGGCTATATTAGCTAAGAAGCAGAAATAGAAGCTGGACAGCAGATCTTCTGAAACATCCACAGCGAGATGGTTAGTTGTCTATTTGAGTCTTTTCTTTGTCTCTCCTCTCTTCATTGGAAGTGTCAGCTCTTGCAATGGTTGTCAGAATCTTGTCATCAGGGGGCAAAAGTTTCATCAAATGGAAAGCATGTGCTATCAAGCAAGAGCCCAAATTCTCTGGTGATTATTTTTTTCTAGCTTTATTGGGTTTTGGTATCAAGTAGAAAATTATGAAGTTCCTATAGTACTGGTTACCCGGAAGTGTGAACCATAAATCAAATTCCCCAGATTGGTTAGAATGTACACTCAATTGCTTGCTGTGGTTGTCTCAGAGACCCTCAGTTCCCTCTCTTCCTCAGTAGAATCTCTTGGGTGCAAACCAACTCCTGATCCTCTTCCATGGAGTTTTTCAAAAATATTCAATATCAGAATTAATCGCAACAACACTTAGATTTATATACTGCTTCACAGTGCTTTACAGTCCTCTCTAAGTGATTTACAGAGTCAGCCTCTTGTACCCAACAGTCTGGGTCCTCATTTTACCCACCTCGGAAGGACGGAAGGCTGAGTCGACCTTGAGCCAGTCAGAAATGAACTGTCGAATTGCTGGCAGCAGAAATAGCCTGCAATGCAGCATTTTATCTCCTGCGCCACCATTAAAGTCTTCTCAAAGGAGAAAAGGTGCATTTCTTCAGCAAATAAGAATTGTGTCCTCCTTTGTCAGCTGATATAATTTTTTGAATCTGGTGGGTAGAGTGAGCAGTCTGATTAAAAAAAAAAAAAGATGGTTCATTGCTGAAATGCCTGCAAATTTAAAATTTTAAGCAGTCTCATCAATATTTTTCTTGTTGTCCATTGGACTACCCTGAGAACTTTTTTAAAATATTGCTATCACTCAAGAACAATGTAATTTTTGCAGTTGTCTGCAACCCAATCTGGTTATATAAGTCAATGGAATAAATATGCAAACCTAGTTAAACAGAGGTTGCCTTTGGGCTTCTTCAGTAACCCATGTATTTCTAATTCCTGCTGAAAAGTGAAACAGAATTATCATATTTTGCCTAAGTAAAAGTGAAAATCTCTTTTCCCAACCTTGATTATTTAAAAATGTAAGCAGGGTTGTGGTGCATATTCCTTTTTACCCTCCAGCAAATAAATGTAGAGAATATAGAGAGGTTTTTCTTCTTTTTCTTCTTCTTACTTATTTACCAGTTAGCTGTAAATGTTCTCTTCATTGTACATGAAATTTGCCAGGGGAACAATGCAGACAAAAAAAACAAACAAACAACTTTATTTCAGTTCAGGATGGAATATAGTCATTCAATCCAATCAGTAAATTGTAAGTAATTCTTGCTAAGATTTTTTTTTAAAAAAGTGGGAGAATGAGATGGGATGAGAATGAGGAGGAAAATAAATATGATTATGTCCACATTAGTGATGGAGAAGATTTAACTTGCATAATTATTATTTTTTTCATTGTCCAAACCAGGGTGGCTGTGGTTCAGGAAATACTTATATCTCTGTTAAAAAAAAAATTCTGGATTATTTTTCGAACATCCAGATTAGTGCAAGGTCATTTTCACATACCATATCATGGACAGAGTACTTGTTGATTATCAGTCCAGAAAAAGTGCCTTCCACGATAAGGGAGCAATGTGGAAGAAGATCTTTTGCCAGAATGTGCATTCAGTAGTCTCAACCAATACAGAATCACCGGGAAAGATCATTTACAACTGGGTAAAGATGGCATGATCCATTTCTGCCAGAATGGAATAACTTGGCTCACTCAACTCACCACAGCCAATTTGCTGCAGGACAATTCAACAAATACAAAAGTTGCATTAATTCCGTCAGAACCATGGCAATTAATCAGGGGTGGGATTCAACCGGTTCGGGCCGGTTTGAGTTAACTGGGTATTAAATTTATATCTGGTTTGCCAAACTAGCAGTTGAACTGACTGGCTGGTCCCACCCACCCCGCCCCGCCCCTCCCAGAAATCTTCACATGGCCTGTTTTGGAAGTAGGTAAGTGCAGGGTCCACGCGGAGGCTCTAAGAGGGCAAAAAATGCCTCCCCGGAAGTTCCAGAAGTCTGGAAACGGGCTTGTTTCCAGCTTCTGGAGGGCCTCTGGAGCCCATGGAGGCCATTTTCGCCCTTCCAGAGGCCTGAGAGAAGCCTCCAGACTCTGGGAAAGGCGAAAAATGGCCCTCCTGGAAGTTCCAGCAGGCCATGCCCACCATGCTACGCCCACCCAGTAACCGGGCAGAGAACTGGTTGTTGGGAATTTTGAATCCCACCCCGCCACTAATGATAAAATAATCAAGAAAGTCAATCCAGAAATTGCATTGCAATAATTTGAATGAAAACATGGTGACCTATAATCAAATAAACTGAATGAAACAATTAATATGGCTTTGAATTTTCCCACAGAGAATTTTCCTACAGAGAGTTGGCCACGATGAGTTGTCCTAGACCCCATTTCTGTTATCTACCTTTTGAATACCTTACCCTCTACTCTCTCCCCCCACAAAAGTACCCTGCGGTCTTAAGAGATATCGCATAGGAAGGAAAAACAGAGCAGAACAGACAAATCAGTGTAATAACAGCCAAAGTGTTGCCATTCATAGTTGCGCTTGTGATTATCCTTCTCAGTTTTCTTTCTTCTTTTGTGAATGATGTCTTTATCTTCAGATCAATATCTCAAAAGGCAACTGCAGTTGCTGGTTCTCCTTCTCCTTCATTCTTTGTTAGGCGGTTCAGCAGGATTTTGTCAAATACAGAGGAGAAAAAAAAGCTCTTGCAGGCAATTTCTCACTTTTTAACCTAAGCTGAAATCTTTAGTGGTCAGAAAATATCTTTTCTTACCACTTTTATACAATCACCAAGCTAGCAATGTCTTCATACACAGCCTTCTCTTTTAAGAGACTGATGTTTTGAATAATGTGCTTTCCAAGTCTTTATTCTCCCTGTTAGTGCAGGGAGATGCAAATTTAGATTGCATAAATTTAGATTGCCTTTTTTAAATTTCATTTCAACTAACACTGGGTGGATTTAAAAAACAACAACAACATTATTCTTGAAGTACATGTTTAAGCAATGCTTACATCTTTATTTAATGTGTTAATTTGGAGAGGAATGGGAAACTTATCACATATATATCAGGCACTTTGTGTTTGCAAAAATTGAATTGCTCATAGAAAGAGTTACGTTTATCCATTGATTTTCTTTAAATATGCCTCAGGTGCTTTAAAAGTGAAAATTCTCCTGCACAGTGAACTGATAGGGACCATCACATATTATTATATTACTGTAAATGATAATGACAATGAAATTGGGATGTTACTATTTGTTTCTCTTTAAAAACTCGCATGCAATGTATTGTTAAGCGGAATTTGCTTTAAATAGACTCTTGCAAAAAGCATTTTCTAGGTCTCTCTGGTTCTAGTTCAACTCTATAACCATCACACAATGTTCTCTATCCAGAAGAAAGTGTTATGTAATAGGTTTGGCTTGGTTTTACATGTGGCATGGACTCACCATCGCTGCCTTTTTAGAGTTGAGCCAAGCCAGTTCATCATGGCTGACCCGAGTTAAATAAACAGTTAGAACAATCAATGAGTGGAACCACTTGCCTCCAGAAGTCATAAATGCTCCAACACTGGAAGTTTTTAAGTAGAGATTGAATAACCATTTGTCAGAGTGGTGTAGGGTTTCCTGCCAAAGCAGGGGGTTGGACTAGAAGACCTCCAAGGTCCCCTGCAACTCTGTTATTCTATTCTATTCTATTCTATTCTATTCTATTCTATTCTATTC
>BLBF01000045.1:3430614-3446240 GCA_015471245.1 Laticauda colubrina | reverse complement strand
ATTCCATTCCATTCCATTCCATTCCATTCCATTCTATTGCTTAGCACCCAAAGATGCTTGTTCAAAAAGCAACTAGACTGGAGAAACAAAATCAAGTTGTCTGTTGAACCTTTGGGACAACCATGACCCGGATAACCGACAATCTCCATAGCACAGTATGTCAATCCATCCATCCAAGCTTCCACCTTGCTGTAGATGTTGGGTGGATGCAACTTGGTAGCTTTCTCAACTATTCAACTGATGTGTTTCAGTTGAACCCTTGTTCCTGTGGCTTATTCTGTGGAAGGAAGATCATGTGGCATTAATCATGTTTTATTTTTAGCCAGCCAGATTTGTAATTTTTTTTTTATTGGGGGGGAGGGGTTAAATAAAAGCACCTGACATTGACTCAAATGTTACACATGAAAAATGAAGGCAATTAATGCAAAGCATGAGGATGGAACATCCTGCAGAGAAAGGCAGGAAATCTGTGGCCAGTGATTTAAATATCCAAAACAAAGAGAGTTGTGACCCTACCTTGGAAAGCTTTAATTCGGATGTTAATTAATGACTGGCTTCTCCTGTCATTTCATTTACATGATGGATTACATTTTCCAAACCGTGCAGTCAGAGGTGGTCTTTGCCGGGTCTCCACACTACTCCAAATTTCTGTTCCCGGTTTTCCAGAACTGATCAGAACCTGCTGAATACCACCTGTGGGTTATGAGATATATTATTTTTCCTCTTCAACATTCCTGGTGAAGATCACGGCCAATTTTATCTCTAAATCATGGCTGCCTGGACCTTACATGGTCCTCAAAACGAGCTCCTGCTTCCCATCACAGCTTGTTAAGTCCGTGCTTGGTAACTTCCAGGTGTCAAAGCGTTGCTTTTCCAGAGGTGCATGTCTGTTATTAAATTGGACCTGAGGGAGAAAATGAATTCCAACCCCAGATTTGATCTTTGTGTGTCTCTTTTTTAATGTTAACTTTTAAAGGACGTTTCAGATCAGACAAGAGCTATTGTACTGAGGATCTGAGGGGAAATTAATTGGTTGCTCATCTGTACTATCAAAACTCGGTTTAAATAGGAGGCCAGACGTGGCTGCAAATGTTTGCCTTTCATTATCTCCAGGGCTGACCATAGGTCGGCCTCCTTGGTAGTGGTGGTATTCATTTTTTTTACTATTGGTTCTGTGGGGGTGGCTTGGTGGGAGTGCTGTGAATTGGTGGGCATGGTGTTGATTGGTGGGTGTGACTTGGTAGGCGTGGCAGGGGAA
Organism: Laticauda colubrina; assembly: GCA_015471245.1. Lineage (NCBI taxonomy): Eukaryota > Metazoa > Chordata > Lepidosauria > Squamata > Elapidae > Laticauda > Laticauda colubrina. The sequence goes on along the minus strand of BLBF01000045.1, from coordinate 3,444,982 downwards.
GGGTACTGCAAAATCCCCATTCCCTCCCCACCCCACTAACCTGCTTTCCAGCTCCATTCTCCTGTGCAGGGCAACCAAAGGAGACCCAGCCGATCAGCTGGGAGTCAGGAGGCAGAGAATAGATGGGGTTGGTGGGGCCAGTCAGAGGTGGGATTTGCCAGTTCTCCTAACTCCTCAAAATTTCCATACCAGTTCTCCAAAACTGGTCATTACCTGCTGAATACCACCTATGCTCCTTGGTGAAGAAGGACATTTAAAAAAAAAAAAAAAACAGTCACTAAGCAAGTTAAGTGAGCTTTGCCCCACATTATGGCCTTTCTTGCCACCGTTGTTAAGAAAATCACTGCCATTGTGAAGTGAATCATGCGGTCCTTCAACTAATCTGGATTCCCTTGTTGACTTTGCTTGCCGGAATCCAGTGGGTAAGGTTGCAAATGGTGATCACTTGACCCTACAACTGTCATAAATATGTGTCAGTGGCCAAATGCTTGACTTATGATCAGGTGACCATGATGCTGTAATGGTCATAAGTGTGAAAAATGGTCATAAGTCTCTTTTTCAGTGCCGTTGTAAATTCAAATGCTCACTAAATGAATGGTTGTAAGTTGGGGGCTACCTACATTCTCTCAGCTGGTTCTATACGCACCACGCTTGCACACTTGACAAACTTAGAAAAGAATTTTATGGCTTTCTATTCCATCTTCCAGCCTACCTCACAGGGTTGTTGTTGTGGGGGAAATTGGAGGAGGGAGGAGTATTAGGGATGTGAACCAGTTATTTATAAAAATAATAAAGGTGGGATATGAATGAATGAATTCTTTTATTCATTTCTACCAAAAAGGATGAAGGAACAAGCTTGTCTGCATAATTTGACAGTCGCAAGACAACAAAAACAACGTAATTGACTGGTTTTAGTTTAATTGCTTATCTTCTCTGCACTGAAGGCAAATTATTTGTATGTCTAATCATTGTGTGCATCTCTTCTCTTCTCTTCAATTCTCTTCTCTTCTCTTCCCTCTGCTTCCTTCTCTCCTCTCTTCCTCTCCTCTCACCTCCCCGCCCCTCCCTTCTCTTCCTCTTCTGTTCTCTCTTCCTCCTCCTCTCCTCTCTTCCTCTCCTCTCCCCTTCCTTTTCTTCCTCTTTCCCTACCTTCTCTTCCTCTTCCTTACCTCTCTTCTCTTCTCCTCTCCTCTCCTCTCCTCTCCCCTCTCCTCTTTTTCTTTTCCCTGGCCTTCCCTGCCCTGACCTCCCCTTCTCTTCCCTTCCCTGAGGTTAAATCTATTTCCTTCTACCAAACATTTAGGATAAGTCACCTTTCAGAATTTAGGAATACAATTCCTGCCTCGCAATATGAAAGTCTGCAGAACTGACACCAGGGTTTAGCTTGTGAAAGGGCTTCTCTCTCCGATATAAATCTGCCTGTGGAGCAGCCATTTTCTTTTCCCCCGTGGTGCTTCAAACATCCTCCCTTATCCATCTACTCCCCATTTTGCATCTGGCTCCAGGTGGCAGATCTTGGAGCGAGCTGGAAACTTTCCCGCCCTGACAATAAAATTGGAGCACTATTCTCCAGGTAGGGCTGCAAAGTTTGATTTCCTGACAGCCTTTGGCACGGCCTTCTTTTGTCTGAGAGTTATTTAATCACCCTGTGAAGAATGGGATACATAAAAAGTTTATGCAGGCTCCGTTAGCCTCCAATTGAAGGCGTGCCAAGCATCAATAATAAGAAGGCTTCTGTAGGCTCTGCATCAGGTTTTATAATGGTTTGGAGATTTGGGGAAATCAAAACCTAAAACAAATGTGCCATCATCATCTGTTACTGTTTTTGTTGGGAGAGCTTTATTTCGACACAACACACCTTCTCCAAATGTAACCTGTGAATAAATAAAGGTGGTACATTGAGGAGAAGAACATGGTCTATTAATTCTTGCTTTTGCTTTTAGTTCACTGGACAGGAGAAAATCGCTTTATTCGAGGTTGTGTCTATTCCTTGCTTTGGTGCTAGCGACTAGCCTGGTTTGCAAAAAGACAGGGAAGCCTTGGTCGGTGCAAATCAGCCAGCTGCTCTTCTAAATGCTGGAAATCAGTAACCAACTGCTCACAATTAAGTGTGTCAGATACTTGGTACCTTGAAAATAAAACCCAAAAGCTTTTCATTAATTCTATTTTTGAAAGGGATGTCTGGTGGGAAATAGATAGGGGAGATCCCATTGAAGGTCATGAAAAATAAGAAAGTTGAGAGAATGTGAGACATTCGGATCCAGACAGACAGACAGAGAATCAATCAGATTTTTTGGGAGGTAGACAAAGACCAGGAGATGGCAGTGGTGATAGATGGAGCAATGCCAAGAGATAGCAACATCAAAGTCCTGTATATCGAATAGTAGACTCCTAACACAGGATTCTGATTGGCTAAAAAACCTGAATGGGGATTGGTTCAATAGGAACCAATCCAAGAAACCACTCAAAAGGCGGCAAAACTAAATACCTGTCATTGGCTACAAGCCGGCAGGCAAATCCCTATAAAAAAGGCTGCCGCGGCTTGAGCCAATGTTCCGTTTTCCCACTGCTGTTAACTAATAAAGACTTTGTTGTTGGAACCCGGCCTACCTCGCGTTTTTCCGGACGGAACAATCAAGAACTGTGAAAATCCAGAGAAGCATCAGGACCTGAAGGAGGAACAAGAGACGATGTGGAAAGTCAAGACCAAAGTGGTATCCTTGAAGCTACTTTCCAGGTTAGGAGACACAGCCCTGAGTGCACTTAGGGCTGTGTCTCCTAACCTGGAAAGTCGCTTCAAGAGATCCCAGGAACAGCATCAATGCTCTCTGTCCAGAAGAGTGCAGGTTTAGGAAGAGCTAAGATACGACACAGAACCCTCAAACTCCAAGGTCTCTGGGAGGGGATCCAAGATTGAGGAAGAGACATTCCATCCATAGGTGTGAAAAAGGAAGAGACAGAGAGACACAGAGAAAGACAGAGAGAGAGAGACAGACAGACAGACAGACAGACAGACAGACAGACAGACAGACAGACGGACATAGATAGAGACAGAGAGGTATTTCCCCCTTTTTCATACACAGTTGAAACCTGGAATGTTCTCAATGTTTCCAAATTGGAAAGATGGACAGTTTAAGAGTCCTTCCCTGCCCAAAGCAGCCTTGAAAAGACTCATCCTGTTGGTGCCCTAATAACTTCTTCTGAACATTCTCACTCAGTTTGATGGGAAGAAAAAGTGCTTTTGATGTTTTTTCCCCAAAGATATCGCAAAGGAGCACTTTCCTTGGGGTCTGTCAAACAGGAAGCACGAAGAGCAGATGTGTCTGCCGAGAAGTAGGGAAAGGGGAAAAAAAGCCACTGCTCTTTTGGTAGCATCTGCTGTCATCTGTCAACTCAAAGGCATCCATCCCCTGAAGTCTGACACAGTTTGGGAAGAGGTGGTAAAGCAGAAGTTACTGTCGCAGGGGAGGAAAACTTTAGAAAAATAAAAGTTGTTATCCCAGAGTTAAATCCATTCACAAGTTGGTGTTCTTTCAATTCCCCATCAGTGCATACCTTGTAAAAGTTAAAAAAAAAACAACACATTCTTGAATGCATTTTTTCTTACAAAATACTTGTTTTTTCAAACCATTTTTTTCTCAAGCTAAGCGTATCTAATTTCCCACTTAACCTAAAGGTTTGAACGAAGTTTTCTACATTTCTGAAGGCATTTTATTTAACTCGAACAAGAGCGAAGACCCAAGAATAACCATCTTCTGATTGGCATTCCAATTGGGAAGGTCAACTCAACCTCCTTGGCTTTGAAATGTGTACCATGCAAAAATATCTTTGAGCATCCCTGGGATTAATCAGTCGCATGTACGTATGATCGTTTGTTTGAGCCGTTTGAGCAAGGAGAGCAGTAATGTTTTTGTTTTTCATCAATTTTTCAGAAGAAAGTAGAACAATTAGCTAGAATTGATAGTAACTGGCAAAATTAAATCTCTTAGTAAATGTGGAACATGGATTCTGAAATTGAGGATATTTTGAAGAACACTGGGACAGGCTATGTCCCGTAAATGGATGATAGACTGAAGACTTGCAAGCAAAGTATTGAATGACCTTTATTGAGTTGATTGATTGACCATTTATGGTTGTTTTATGGTTTAGCTCTAAATGTTTTTGTAAAAAATGAGGATGAGGATCTTGATGGAGATATGTAGGGAACTGAGAAATTCTTTCTGTGTCCATTCACACTTGGCCAATAAAGCTATTCTGTTCTGTTCTGTTCTGTTCTGTTCTGTTCTATTCTATTCTATTCTATTCTATTCTATTCTATTCTATTCTACTCTATTCTGAATTAAGACCAGGTTTAGACATATTTTGATTCCTGTGAAATCAGTAGACCCTATGACATATCTGATCTTTTAGTAATGATTCCATAAGATTATAAGACTGCTCCAATCCAATTCCATCTCTTGAAAGTATATTTTAGACACATTATACTGAAGTCTAAGACAAGGGCCTTCAACCTTGGCAAGTTTAAGACTTCTGGACTTCAACTCCCAGAATTCCTGAGCTAACATGACTGGAGGAGGAATTCTGGGAGTTGAAGTCCACAAGTCTTAAAGCTGTCAAGTTTGAAGATCCCTGATCTAAGATAATGAAAAGCATATCTGTGTGTCTAAATTTGTGAACATTTGCAACTTACGGACATAGAAAATTCCTATGCTGAGAACAACTCATCAGTTGAACAACTTGCCTCCAGAAGTTTTTAAGTGCTCCAACTCTGGAGGTTTTTAAGAAGAGATTGGAGAGAGATTTAGATGTCTCTCTCAATACATTTTAAAGTTATCAGGGTTGAAAAGCATTGCCTTAGACTAAGACTGAAGACTTGCACCATAGAAAATGAGTCATACTGCAAAAAAGAGCTTATTTTTTGAAAGACCATAACAACTCTCTTATTCTCTCTAGAACTGACCCGAAATTTCCCAGTAGATTTGTTTTGGGTCAAAAACATTTTATTTTTTCCAACCCTTAAAGAAAGATAAACAAACAAACAGACTATTTGGCAGAATTTCCCCTGGCTCCATTTCTGCATTATTTGTAAGCATCTGTTGTTTTGCCCCTGAAGTGCCCTGAAACAATGTTGAATGTTGTGAACGGTGCAAAAATGTTGTCCAAGGTATCTATATGACCGGTGTCTTTAGTGGCAAGAAAAACAAATCCTCAGGGAGAAAATACACACACACACACACACAAACATGCACACACACACACACACACACACACGGAGTGATAGTTGCTTGCTTATTTGTTCAATTTTTTTTGCTGCTCACCTCCATTGATGACTCTGGGTGGCTTTATAATTCAGAAAACACATAACAGTGATCAAAAACATTATAATATATTTTTAAAAAATATACTGAAGACATCCACATTAAGTATACAATGTGCTATAATGATGAATATCTGTTCCATAAAAGTGTTTTACTGTCTCTGAGTTTTCCAAATTTCTTGAGGATATTTGCATGGAAGTGTTTATAAATAAGAAATCAGTGACTTTTAGAATTTGGCCCTCTTAAGGTTTTTGTTTAAAAATGTCCTTTGACCTCTACTGATAAATGATAAATAAGAAATAGACAACTTTTTTTATTGAGGTAGCATTCCATCCTCATTAAAGAACTGCATTATTTCCTCTAGAAATTCCAGGGGATTCCAGAGGATTAGGATGCAGTGAAGAAATTAGAGAAAATCAATACTATTTGTTTATCTCCGTTATTTTTCTTTCATTCTTGTTGAAATGGGGAAATTTTAGTCCTTTTATGCATTCAGAACATTTCTAGAGATGAAATTGCAGTAATGGCATGTAAACAAACTGCTGAGTTCTATCTCTCAGAAGACATTTTTGTACAAATAAGGAAGGGATTAGGATAAACCATGGACCTATTTCCATTTGATGTCAGTGACAGCTAAGATATTTAAGCAGTGACAAATAATTAGAACCAGGGGAAAAAGCAAGCTGGACAATTGGTGAATTATTGAACCTGGATAATATGGTACTTGGCTTGTGGAATAACTCAATATTACAACAATACAATGCATGAAAATCAACAGAAGAAAGATGGATCTCTGTACATTGCCAACACAAATCTCCCAAACATTTACTCCACTTTTCTGACACTATGTTGGCACAATCTTAGGATAAGTTCACCAGACTGGAGAGTCAAAGAGTGTAGTTTAGACCATATATTAATGTTGATTTGGTTATGTTGATTTGCCTATATTGATTTGCAATCAATGAGTCTGCTTTTACCCAGACTATCATTTCAGTGATTTGTTTTCCTGTTATTTTTCTGCTTTTATATTCTCTTTTAACTTTATTAGCTGCTCAGAGGCGTGAAGTTGAGTTGAATAGCCATATAAATTAAATGGATAGATGGATAACCTGAAGAAAGTATAAATTATTTTGAGACCTGATCAAAAATTGAATGAGTCCAGATGAACAACTTGCTTCCAGAAGTTGTAAATGCTTCAATACTGGAAGTTTTTAAGAAGAGATTGGATAACCATTTGTCTGAAGTGCTGTAGGGTTTCCTGCTTGAACATGGGGTTGGACTAGAAGACCTCCAAGGTCTCTTCCAACTGTGATATTCTATTATATTCTTGATGTGAAAAACTAGAACCACTTGAATTTTTCTGAGGTGCAGCTCTCAGCATCTTTCACCATTAACCATCTGATTGGATCTGCTACAAACTGGAGTTTAGCAACCTCTGGAGGTCTTTAGCTTCCATTGCTATTGATGGGTTGCCTATTGAGGTTCCCAGTCACTTTTGGGAGGTGCTTTCAGAAGAAGCTTCTCAGATGAGAAGCAAAATGTCTTTTAGCAAAAACAAAGGAAGTCCAATTCCCTTTTGAAAAAGTGTCTTCGGAACTATACATGAATTAGAAATTTGGTTTTTCAGGCCTCTGGGCTAATGAGCTTTCCCACTATTTGTACTGTACTTCCCTTGGAGTCCAGCTGAGAAAACCTGTGATAAACATAACATCTCCTTCAAGATGAACTTAACTCTGGCAATAATACAGATTTGGTTTCCCAGGCCATATTCCAGGATGTTTTTGTCAATTTTCCAATTCAGTTTACAGCTTCTGATTCCAGACAAGGTGCCCCATATCCATTAAATGTTACAATGTTGGCTGCTCTCTATTTGCAATCCAAATAATCTTTCCCTGAAATAACAACAATAACAACATTCTGTTTTCATTGTTGCTTGTTGTTAGTTGTGTTTTCAAAGTTTCCTTTACATGAGAAAGTAATGTTCTTTAGATTAAGTGGAAATGTTTGTCCAGCTCTCACTTCGGCGCTTTGCCAAAAATTGTCTCAATTTTTAAGTTGGAAAAGGAAAAATTCTTTTGTCATAAATACAAGTTTGGGATGCCTATAGCAAGACCGTAATTTTTCTGGCTGTTTGGCACTGACTGTAAGTATAAAATTGTCAAATGACCTATAGTTATATCCTCATTATGACTTACTCAGCAGAGAAATTAGAGTCATAGCTTACTAAAGCTGGTATAATGGTATTTATTATCTCATGCTGCTTTAGAAAGCATTCCTTGTAGCTTAATTGTATCTCTGCTTTCCTCCTCACTTCTTATACTGCAAGAGGGAAAGAGGGATTAAGTATCAGGTGAGGACAAATAATTATTATTTTCTAAATTATTCATGAGAAAAAAGTAACATATTTTCCCTTAAACATCACAAATACGACGAGTTGAAAAAATGTTCTTGGGCATGCTCGGATTATGTTAATTACATAAAAATGATGATTCCAGTACATACATCTTGACAGATGTCATGGCTCAAAACCCCTGTGATTAATTTTTAATTTAATGTCATTTCTCTAGATTTGCTTGCCAATTCACATGGAACCAGTGAGATGCTCTGGTTTTATTTGTTGTTGTTTTTAATGTCCACATTAAATTGGCATGCATGAAATCATTATCTGATAGTAATACTCATCCTATAAATTAGGGGAAATAATTAACTGTAAATAAAGTCCCTACCATTAATAATACTTTTATTACAACTAGCCTGACCACAGATTGGCAGGCGAGCAAACATGGGCAGAATTTAATTCAGTGTGTTATGAGAATTTATACTAAATCGTCATGGATTTGGACTTTAAACAATTGAATGTGGAGGAACATGACCATCTTTTGACAATTCTCCTCAGAGTGAAAAACAATGCAGATTCAGTCGTGATCCAAGCAGATTCCAAACATCTTCGGCCTTATTTCTGTGAATACCATCAAAGATGTGTCAATAATAGGATAGAATTATAATAAGACACAGCAAGAATAAGATAATGTGTAATTGTCTATGGAGATTCGCAGTCATCCAGGTCATGGTTGCCCCAAATACACTTCTTCCCCCCAAAATACTTTTTTTTTGCTTGAAGAGGTTTCACTTCTCATCTGAGAAGCTTCTTCAGTTCATGAAGAAGTTTCTTAGATGAGAAGTGAAACATCTTCAAAGAAAAACCAAAAAGTCCGGTTGTCTTTGAAAGCTGCCAAGATTGAGAAACACTACCCTAAAACCTCACCTATCCTTCCACTCTCACTGAACAACCAATATTAAAATAACATCTATAAAACGTTGAGGAGGAAATGGCTCAATTCTGTCCTATTGCCCTAAATCAAATTTAGAAGCCATCCAAGGAAACATCAGCAGGTTGCTTGAGCGGATTCAACCATTGGACAATCTTCTGAAACGAACACTGTAATTAATAGCTGGGTTTTGTCATGTCGGCCAATTGCAATGATATGCATGATCTTAACTCCAATAAATATCCTCTAGTTATAAAGCACCGGATCCTGTTAATAATGCAGTGACCTTTTTAAAAGAGATGGCGTGCTTTGTGTTATATTACTCTATTAAATGGGCTAATTGCTAACTGTTGCTCTTAGCTACACGGCAAGCAGGTGTTTTTCTCCCTCAGATGGTGTTATCTCTTGGTTTTCTATTCAGAATCATCAAGAAATTACATGGATGGGAACATCTGTGAGTAAGAAGGGTGGCATTTAAATTTGAGAACTAAATAAAATGCTGGCTAGACTAACATTGGTGCTACAAAAATGGACTGCATTAGAAGCAGAATAGAGCTGGAAGGGACCTTGGAGGTCTTCTAGTCCAGTCCCTTTCTCAAGCAGGAGAACCTAAATCATTTCAGACAAGGGACTGTTCAGTGTCTTCTTAAAAACCTCCAGTGATGAAAGAAGCTAGCCAAATACAGGTAGTCCTTGACTTACAACTGTTCATTCAGCTACTGTTTGAATTTACAACAGCACTGAAAAAAGTGACTTATGACTGTATTTTTTTTTTCACACTTACAATTGTTGCAACATCTCCATGATCAAACTTCAGATACTTGGCAACCGGCATGTAGTTATGACAGTTGAAGGGTCCCAGTGTCATGTGATCCACTTTGGCAACCTTCTGACCAGCACAGTCAATGGGGGAGCCAGATTCTCTTAGCAACCATGTTACTAACTTAGCAATGATTCACTTAACAATGGTGGCAAAAAGGGTGATAAAATGCAGCAAAACTCACTTAAGAAGTGTCTCACTTGGCAACAGAGATTTGGAGTTCAATTGTGTTCGTAAGTCTGTACCTACCAGTAAGTAACTGTAGTCCTGTTTGAATTGAGACTTGGCAAGTGAGTATAGCACTAGTAACATCAAAGTAATATCAAATGGGATACATCTGGATGTATTTATTTGATGTGCCTCTTGCAGAAATAACTGCTGCATCCTCTCATTTCAAAATTTGACCATGTGGGGCTGATGAGAATTTGCACAGCAACTAAGTTTGAACCATTTCAGTGAGGATTCTAACTTTAGCAATCAATTAGTAAACTTGGTCAGGAATCTTTAGCAATTTAACGTCATAAGTTGAGAACCCCTCTTTGACGGAGAGGGATGGTTTAGAAATATGAAATCTCAGTGAATAAATAAATAAACAGGGACCCGCTTAAGGATGTCAGTAAATTGCTTTCTGAAATCTTTGTTTCTCTCTTGCAACTGGTAGCTTACTATAAAATAAGAAACGGCAAGTTGTGGGAGATTTTGTTTAGGGTAGTGGGAGAATTTGGCTGTTTTTGAAGACTTTTCTGACAAGTTTTTCCATCGCATACTTTCTCTGGTTTTACTAATTGTATTCTAAAAATATTTTTATGTATTTTGGATGCTGAGAGACAGATGGACATTTTTGCTGGCCTTTCCCTCCCATTCACTCTTCTGCCAATTGCAGTCTAGTAGGATTCCCCTCTGCAAATTGAAATATATTTGAAATATATGTGGCTATATTCCTTCCACGTGGGTGGATGTTAATCACGAACATTTTCTTAACTTCTTTCCAAAGAAAGAAGTAAGGATAAAAGATCCTTATCCTTATATCCTTATCCTTGGAAGGATAAATATCCTTATCCTTGTAAGGATAAAACAGATGTGTATTTATGCTTGGGTTTCTACAACAATTTCCTGTAACGAACCCAACCCTTTTTTGAAAACAATTCCTTGGCATAAAAGTAAGCTGGACCTCATTTCTTGTTCAGATCTAAAAGGAGGTGTAGATTGATTGGCTTTCAATTCTGGGAAGTGAACTAGAATTTCCTGTCACATTTAAAATGCTTTTTTTCTTTGTTTTTATTAGGCATTTTCAGTTTTCAATAAATTAGATGATGTTGTGTTATGTGTATAAGAGAGAGGGAGAGAGAGAAGAAAGGAAAGAAGAAAGGAAGGAAGGAAGAAGAGAAAGGAAAGAAGGAAGAAGGAAGAGAGGGAGGGAGGGTGGGAGGAAGGAAGGAAAGAAGGGTGAAATCCCAGAACATTTTTAACAACGTTCATCATTTCTTTGAGATACAAATTGAGTAGAGGATCACAGTTTACTTCCATCTCTCTGCTTCAAGTTTACAACTTCTTTTTGAGCTGCCTACCCAAGTATTTATCTTTTCATGATAGAACTTCTGAGTTGTCGGGAAAACTATGTTGTCATGTTGTAACTAGTGCTATCTCAAGGACAACAAAGCCTTGAATGAAGATTACTTCATGCCCACTTTCCTTTAACACTTAGAACACAGAATAACAGAGTTGGAAGGCATCTTGGAAATCTTCTAGTCCTCCAACCTTGGCAACTTGAAGTCTCATGGACTTCAACTCCCATTCTTCCTCAGCCAGCTGGGGAATTAACAGAATAACAGAGTTGGAAGGGACCTGCCAGTCCAATCCCCTGCTCAAATGAGAGACCCTGTGTTTCAGTCATTAATTCAAAATATAGTTTAAAAATGGCTTTGAATGGAAGGCAAGACGCCATCATATAAGCCACACAAACATTTTGATTCTTTCCATTTCAGCTCAGTAGTTGTCAAATGGGGGCATGACTTGTGAACATTTGCATTGATGTTCTTTTTGGAATTTACCATGCGTTCACACATGCTTCATTCCATGGTTGCACTAGCTTTGTTTCAAATAAAATGACTTCCATTGTCACAGCAGGACAGATGGCAACTTAATGCTTACTTTCTCCCAATATGTTCAGACTGGAACAATATTCTCCATCAAAGTTAATGGTTTTAAAAAATGAAAGAAAGGAAGGAAGGAAGGAACAGCAGCCAAACAATGCCTTGTGTGTAATTTTCTTTTCTGTTTATTTAACAGACATCTTGTTTGGAGAATGTTCCTTTTCCTTGTTTGGTTTGACTAATAGGAAACCAGGCTAATTTTGACAAGTCCTTGCAAATATTTATTTATTTGTTTATTTATTTTTATTTGATTTGTCAATTGCTTACAAGATCATAGGTCTAAGTATTAACATGTGTAAGAATATAGGCAATAGGTATGAATAAATGGGGACAGTAGGAGAGGGATGGTAGGCACAATGGTGCACTTATGAACACCCCTTCCAGACCTCTTAGGAAAGGAGTGAGGTCAATAGTGGATAGTTTGAGGTTAAAGGAGGGGGGGGGGAGGTTAGAGGATATAACAACAGAGTCAGTAGTGCATTCCAGGCATTGACCACTCTGTGGCTGAAGTCGTCCTTTCTGCAGTCAAGTTTGGAGAGGTTTACATTGAGTTTGTATCTGTTGTGTGCTCTTGTATTGTTGCGGTTGAAGCTGAAGTAGTCATTGACTAGTGGGACATTGTAGCAGATAATTTTGTGTGCTATATTTAAGTCCAACCATAGGCAGCATAGTTCTAGGTTGTCCAAAGTTAATTAACAAATACTTGTTAATTAACTTTGGCATAGGCTGGAGACAAATGTATTACAAAGGCAAATGTCCAGCTGAAGTCATCCTCTATTTCTGACTTAAGCTGAGCATCAAATGTTTGTTCCTGGGTAGGAGAAAGCTACTGATTTGCACACATCCCAGCTTTGAGTTGAATTGGTACAATTTCTTAAAGTAGAGGTTAAGAAATCAAGTCGCTTTGTAGGACAAACAGGGCAGAAGACCAGCAGAGAACATCCATGAACACTTTGCCCCCAACAACCTGGGTCCTCATTTTACCCAGCTCAGAAGGATGGAAGGCTGACCTCCCAAACCTCATTTCCTTCTCGCATTGATGATGTTACCTAGCTGGGTAATAAACATTTGGGTCTCCAGCTTGAGCAGGGAGTTGGACTAGAAGCCCTCCAGGGTCCCTTCCAATCCTTTTGTTCTGTGTTTGTTGGAAATCCTATAAGCAACAGAGGTTCCCTGGCAGATATAACACAGAGCTTATTGTGACCATCCTCAACCAAATGCACACAATCACTTCGTATATACTTCATATAACCCTCTTAGAAAGCATTGGAAGCCCACTCATGAGATCAATGAGAAGAACTAGACTATATTGATTGCTTGATCAATCTATTGATTGATTTCTTCTTGGACTTCAATCCTTCTCCCCTCCATCTTCCCATCCTTAAGAATCTGTACGTAAAGTTTGGGAGGGCATAGATTTTCTTTAAATCTCCTTGCAGAGAGAAATGGAATTGCATATCAATGAGTAAGAAGAGAAGTCCCTCCTCTCTATGTATTGAAGGAGAAACCAATATTTAATAGGCAGCTTTCAACTCCATAAAGTTTGCTTGCACGAGACATCCATCAAGTAGAAAATGGCTTCTACCTGAACTCTATTTTTCCTTCATACATTTACACCATGGACATTGAGCAAAATTGAGGTCTTTGCCCGGCTTCAAAATAAATCTGAGATGAATCTGAGAACGAGTTGGGAAAGGAAACCTAAATGTTTAAATCTAAGTTTAACGTTTCAGTTTAAATCTAATTTCCTTTATTTTTTAAATGCATCCAGAATTCTCACGTAGGCTTGTTTCCTTTGTTTGAAAACAAAGAGATCCTGTCTTGGATTGCAGAGCTTAGCATATACCCAAAAGTGACTGTTATAGAATGGGATTTATTTAACTGTCTCCCCCACTCCAGTCAACAATAAAAGCAAACGTTATTTATAATAATATACAAAGCAGGCAATTTGATATTCTGGAGGTTTCGTTCAGCTGAAAATAAAATAAATTTGGCCTAGCTTCTTCTGACTATTTGTTTGCCCAAATTTGTTTGATTTTGTCTCGAAAGCATACATAATATATTGTAGTTCTGCACTAAGATTTCATAGTTTCGATACAGTTCTGAAGGATCTCTTTTGTCTCTTTTTTTCCCTTCCATCATCTTCACCTTCATCTATCTTTATCTTCATCATCTCATCTGTTCATCTGTTCACTTACTGGGTAACATACAACAGATAATCAGAGTTGGAAGGGATCTTGTAAGTCATCCAGTCCAATCACCACCACCCGCCGTCCAAGCGGGAGACGCAACACCATTTCTGACAAATGGCAGTCCAATCTCTTCTTGAAAGTCTCAAGTGACGGCGCTCCCAAAACTCCAGGATTTTTGAGAGATATGGTGCAGCGGTTCTGAGATGACCTGTGCCAGCTCCTTTAAAACTCTGGGATGTGATCCATCAGGTCCAGGTGATTCGTTGTTCATCAAGATCAGACAGGTGTTGTTTTTTCTTTTTTTTTTGCTTATTTTAACATTTATTTCTGGTCTGTCTTTTACAGTTATGGTTTTGGTGGGTTGAGCTATAGTTTCTTTTTGCGTGAAGACCGATGCAAGGAATGCGTTAAGCAGTTCTGCTTTCTCTCTGTTGCCATCTTCTCTTCTCTTTGTTGCAAGTCTGTTCATTCTGAGCCTTTGCTCTCCTGACTTCATCTTTGCATATTCTGGCTATCTGCTGATATTCTGCCTTAGGGTGTGTGTGTGTGTGTGTGTGTGTGTGTGTGTGTGTGTGAGAGAGAGAGAGAGAGAGAGAGAGAGAGAGAGAGAGAGAGA